>CM064533.1:11317569-11555486 GCA_032716605.1 Paralithodes platypus | reverse complement strand
ATCAAAGCAACAACAGTTCTGGTGGACCCCTTCTAGGCTGCTTGGTCCCCCCCAAAACACCTGATGCAATCCATTGTCCAAAACCGTTGGGTTTTTAAAAGTGGGTTTGAATGTGGGAACTCCTAAGAACATTGGAAACAGGGAAACTTACTACTACCGGCCCTGGAAACTAATTGGTCCCGTGGCAGGATTTAGTGGATAAAGGTTTTGTCGTTACGTAGGAAAACCCCCATGATCCTTTTTTTTAGTAACTGATGGGGGGTGGCATAAAATAAAGTTATTAATTTAACAAACGCAGTCATCTCCCCCGCGGGCCCCCGTTTTGATGCGGAATTGCAAATATTTTATGTCCCCCCTAGACGGAGTTGTTTGAAATTGATAAATGAATCAAACGGTTGGCAAGTGGGGACTGTGATTCCATTTTTTGGTTTACAACCACCCCCCCCCCCCCCCCATTAAAAAAAAAAAAGTGACAGCAACATCAATTCTTACCTTGCTTGTGATTGATTTCCTAATACCTCTCTTTTACTATTTAAGTTTCCTGTGAGGGTCACCGCCCTCTTCCTGGAAATAAAGGTGGGGGCTCATACTGCCGTTGTCAAAATAGGTCCAATCTGTGCCCTTATTTACCAAAAAATGAATATAACAAGTACTCTTAGAATGTTTAACGAGGGTTCATATTGATCGTCCTATACTCGGTAGGAAGTATACACCAAAATGATACCATTAGCCCCTAAAGAACAAACCATACGAAGAGCGTCTTAGAGAATTAAAATCTATTTCCTTTAACCCACGCAGATTAAGAGGTGACTTAATTCAAGTGTTCAAATCATCAAAAGGCATCGACAATATGAAAACTGTAGTAAGTACTTCACTATCGACCAATCTAATTACACGCGGGGCGGGGAAACGGTTTGCAAAATTATTGGTTAAATCTTTTTAACTCCGCACGAATCTAAGAATTTCTTCTTCAATCGAGTTTGTCAACTTATGTGGAATGGGCTTCCCCAGAAACGTTTATAGACTGCATCACCGTTGATTTTCATTTTAAACTCCGCCCTTGGACGAATATCTCTCATTAAACCCGCGAACTGACTGCGTTTGTAAATGAATTAACTTTATTTTTATCCCCCCTCAGTTACTAACCCATCTGTCCCTCTACTAACTTCCTAATCCTGGGCACGGACATTAGTTCCAGGGCAGTAATTCCCTTTCCAATGTTCCCCTTACCCCCACTCTAAACCACTGTTTGGACACTTGATCCTCAGTTGTTTTGGAGGACAGCAACCTAGAAGGGTCCACTAGACCTGTTTGTGGTTGTTTTGCTTGATTTCCTTTGTACTCCCTTTGTATCTCCTTTGTCCCGTGGGCGTGTGGGTATTGTTGGTTATGCGTGTTGTTTTGTGTGTGTGTCTGTTTGTGTGTCTGTATGCTTGGTGGTGTGTTGGTGTATGTTTTTCGCTACGTGTTTTGTTTTGTATCTAGAATTAAGAACGAACATGTAAGTGTGTGTGATTATGTAGTATGTGGGTATGTGTGTGTGTAAGTGTAAACGTGTGTGAATGAGTATGTAATATTATGTGTGTCTGTGTGTGTGTGTCTGCGCGTGTGTGTGTATGTGTATGTATGAACGTGAGTATGTATTATGTGTGTGTGTGTGTATGAATGTACAGTATGTACCTGTGTGGGTATGTACTATGTGGGTATGTATGTGTATGTGGGTATTTATGTGTGTGTGTATGTGTATGTATGTGTACGTGCGTGTAAGTATGTGTACTAGTGATCAATACAGTGACCCAAGCTGTAACTAATGCCCTCGCTACACACCAGGTTATTTTCTTACCATGCTCGATACAGCTCCGGCTTCTCTATTATACTCCGGTTAATATTAGATGCCTGTATTGGTCACGCTGGTCTTCACACTATAGGGCAGGTGTGACGCCTTGGGGGTTATTAGGATATTGTTTTCTAGTATTATTAGGAGGGAGGTAGTTGCTTGTTCGCCCTCATGTTTATTTTCATTCGCTTTGAGATTATAAGATGTTTGTTCAATCAATTTGGCGATTTTAAGACCTTTCGCCTCATTTCTTTATTAGCATAAAGACGTTACGTGACATTTACAGTAAGTGTCGATTTTTTTCCGGGCGAGCCAAAGAGCCTGTAATTTTGGAGGTACCGGCCTTCGGCCGGAATATTTGTTCTAACGAAAAATGTACAAATTCATCTCGAAAATGGGTATTGAGAATGTGTTTTCAGCTTGATGGAGGTCTAGGAAGGAAACTAACACAAATTTATATAAAGATCAGCAATTTGTCTTAAGTTTACCGCCCTATAATAACCCATGTTAAGACCTTTCACCCCATTTTGTTGTCAATATTAGGACATTTCGTGCCATTTAGTTGTCGATTTTATCCTGGCGAGCGATAGCGAGATTGTAATTGTGGGAGGAACCGCCGGGAAATTTTTCTACCGAAAAATGTACAAATTAATCTAGAAGGGGGGTTCTAATGGATGTGTTTTTTAGTTTGATGGAGGTCTAGAGAGGAAACTAGAAAAATACCAAATAAATGACAAAACATCGAAAGAAAATATATTAGATTCCTTTATTGGTCAAGCTGCTGTTAACACCATCTGCTGTGTAATTTTAAGGGTTATAACATTTGGTTTAATTAGTATTGAGGGCTTTGATTGATCATGCCATTTATGAGCAAGGTGTTTTTAATGTGTCAGCTAAAATAATATATATATATATATATATATATATATATATATATATATATATATATATATATTGAGAATATATCACAAATACACGTGAGCCACTAAATGTTTCTAGTCTCTCAGTGGGGGATCGAACCATCGACCATCAGGAACGATAGCCGAACCGCTTAAATCAATTACACCACGGCAGTCTAGACTGCCGTGGTGTAATTGATTAAGCGTCGGCTATCGTTCTGATGGTCGATGGTTCGATCCCCACTGAGAGACTAGAAACATATATATATATATATATATATATATATATATATATATATATCAGAACTCCTTCAAGCTAACTAACACCTACAGTATATCGAGGTAATTATACCTCTCCTCTTAAGTTGCAGTTCTACCTTTTGTCTCACTCACTCGCATTGAAAAAAATATATATAGCTTGCTGTCTCCCGCCCATATCAAATCGGCACCTGAATGGAGTGAAATGTGTTCTAATAGCCAAACAAATAAGGTGAAACGTCTGAGTGATCAATACAGTCATCCATACTGTAACTAATAACCTACCTACACACCGGTATACTAACTGACCATGCTCGATACAGCGTTGGCTTCTCCATTATAGCTCTGCTAATATTTAATGCAGGCTGAGTTTAACACTATCTGCTGCGACGCTTTGACGGTTATTGAGATTTTGTTTGACTACTATTTAGAGTTCTGATTATCAGACCATTTGCGAGCTGTGTTTTAACTTGTGCCTTGATTGAAGAAAAAAAAAAACTCACCGTTTACCATTCAAGCTAATTTTGTATTTTTGTTTTTCCCGATAGAAAAATTTCCTTATTTCTTTAAGTTACAGGCTTGCCATCGCTCGCGTCATAAAAATATACACCTGAATGGGGTGATATGTCTTATAATAGCCACAAAAATGAGGTGAAACGTCTGAGTGGTCGACACAGTAATCCATGCTGTAACTAATGACCTTCCTACACACCGGGTCATTATCTTACAATGGTCAATACAACGTCGGGTTTCTCATAAAATCTTTGTTATCCCCATTCAGCACAATTATGCCTTTTTAGAATTGATTCTGACTAAAATTAAACGATGTTATGCAGTTTAAGAAGGACCTATGTTACTAACAGGATTTATTGAGATCATATTAACCAATTATAGTCGTATAGGTAGATTACAAACTAAAGACAATCGTATAATAAAAACCAGAATATGATGAAAATTACATAATGGGAGTGAAAGGGTTAATATTAGATACATTTATTATAGTTATTTACATAAGTCTTATACTTAGGCTGGCGTTTATGACCATCTTACACACCGGTATATTATCTTACAATGGTAGAAACAACGTCGGATTGTACCTTTATTAATATACGGTACATTTATTATAGGTATCTATTGACGTCTTATGGTTAGGCAGGCGTTTATGACTTACCCACACAATGCTTATTGTCTTAGAATGGTAGAAACAACGTCGGATTTTTATTTATATCTGTTAATATTTTATGCATACATTATAGTTATTTATACATATAGTCCGGCTGCTGTTACACGATCAAATATATTGGCTATATACTATCAGCGTCAATCATCCACAGTAAACTCAGTGTCACACAAGCGATTTTTTCCAGCACTTTTCGATTAGCAAGTTTTGTCTCGTCTATTTTGAGTTTTTCGCAATGGAATCGGAAACTAAACTGAAGTTAGATGATGTAGGCTAGCTGATTTCTGATAAAAGCTAAATTTCGAAACTGCCAGACTACAATAAACTAGACTGAAGGTAGATTATGTTAGCTAGTTAAATTATGACAAAAGCTAAATTTTGAAAATGCCAGACATGGCCCGAAATATAATACTGAAAGCAAAAAATAATACTAACGCTCCAGTGAAACCGCCTTTTATCAGACCATTTCGAGGGATATAGATTATTTATTTTTATATTAGTCTGATCCATCAAAGTTAAGGACTACTCTAATATAATCTCTCTTGGAATAAAGTTAAATGATTGATGATGATGAGGGATTTGGCAGTTTATTCTGGCTAGACGATTTTACTGATCTTAGGACAAACAAATTGAAGTCACGTGGGTTAATCGAGATAGTTGTTACCCCTCAGTTTCTAGAGATCCTTCCTAAACTGCATACAATCGTCTAATATATAATAACCAGAATATAATGAAGACACTTATCCTCATATCCAGAAAGGATTAAAACAATCTGCCAACCGACTTCACTCCATACAGAGACTCCAGAAATTCAACACTAGAAACCCTCCAATTTTAGCGGTGAATAATACAGTAGACGAATATTCGCAAGTAAGCTCCATTTATATATTTAAATTATTTGATCTTATTATATTATTTTAGTGTGTGTGAGTGTGTGTGTGTATGTTCTCTATCCTAGTATAGTATTGATTATGATTTATCAAGGATGAACTTCAATATTCAAATACTCCTTAACCCCTTCTGTACCGGCGACATCTTCTGAATTTTCTTTTTGCTATAATTATAAGATTGCATGCAGTTTAAGAAGGATCTGTGGTAGCAAAAAGGGATAAGCGAGATAGTTCGAAGCCTATTAGATGCAGGAGGCCCATTTTAAACTGAATAACATCGTCTAATAGTAGCCAGAGTAAAGCTAAAAGGACGACACCGGTACTGAAAGGCATAATATAGAGTAGATGGTTTCATAATAGATCAAATTGCAATATATGTTAAGACTTCGTAACATTTACTCCGGAAATATTCATCAGTAAAAGCGATGTGACTTTGGCTTTGTGTGTTAATTGATGATACTTGTCTCGAATGAACGATACAGTAAGACATCCTGTAACGAATGAAACACAAGGTCATTTATTACAGAATGGAATATTGGTTGGATCACTCATTCATTCACTCTGTCTGTCTCTCTCTCTCTCAGACATATACACCCATATTGCTTTATTTTCTTGCACTTGTCGATACAATGCGTGTGTGTGTGTGTGTGTGTGTGTGTGTGTGTGTGTGTGTGTGTGTGTGTGTGTGTGTGTGTGTGCTTATTTTTGTTTAGGTAGGAATATAATACTAGGTTGAAGGGGGTCTAGAGGGCCAATCAATAAAGTAATCCATCCCCCTAACAAATGACCATCCCACCCACCCGTTATTATTATCTGTTCTTTCTCTCTCAGCACACATTATTCATAGTTTAAGCCTGGGGAAGTACGGGTGTTTTTCTTAACCCCCTTCTCCTGCATGTTTAGCGCCATTATTTTTCAAAACTTAAGAGCTTTTCCCATTTCATCGTCAATATTTAGAACTTTCATGGCATTTAGGTGTCAATATTTCGTGGCGAGCGATTGCGAGCCTGTATCTTAGGTGTAACCGGCCTTTGGGCGCGACATTTTCTACCGCTTCTCGAAGGGGAGTCTTAGGGATGTTCTATATTGTAAAGATTGATAGAAGTTTCGGGAACAAAGTAAAACAAATATATATACCGGTAATAATAAAACAAATATATATACCGGTAATAATAAAACAAATATATATACCGGTAATAATAAAACAAATATATATACCGGTAATAATAAAACAAATATATGTATCGGTAATAATAATAAAACAAATATATGTATCGGTAATAATAATAAAACAAATATATGTATCGGTAATAATAATAAAACAAATATCTATACCGGTAATATAAAACAAATATCTATACCGGTAATATAAAACAAATATCTATACCGGTAATATAAAACAAATATCTATACCGGTAATATAAAACAAATATTTATACCGGTAATAAAAATAAAATATATATACCGGTAATAAAATACAAATATATATACCGGTAATAAAAAACAAATATATATACCGGTAATAAAAAACAAATATATATACCGGTAATAAAAAACAAATATATATACCGGTAATAAAATACAAATATATATACCGGTAATAATAAAACAAATGCACGTACAGTACCGGTAATAATAAAACAAATGCACGTACAGTACCGGTAATAATAAAACAAATATATATACCGGTAATAATAAAACAAATATATATACCGGTAATAATAAAACAAATATATATACCGGTAATAATAAAACAAATATATATACCGGTAATAATAAAACAAATATATATACCGGTAATAATAAAACAAATATATATACCGGTAATAATAAACAAATATATATACCGGTAATAATAAAACAAATATATATACCGGTAATAATAAAACAAATAAAAATAAATAAATATAATAACGTCCCCTTAACCTTAGCAAACCCGGTAGTGTTCTATCCATGCCTTAAATCTACCCAATAAGTTTGGCGACAATAACAAGTGTCGCCACATTGAGCTTTCGGGCGGGTTATTTTTCTAAACGAAAAATGTAAGGTGGTGAGGAGCGTTTATTATTTGTTATATATTTAATATAATTATTGAATATATTTTCATTATTTTTAGCTTAAGCAGGTTTAGGGAGGCGGGTAATTTCGTTGAGCTTGAAAGAGGTATATAGGAAGGTGTGTATATTTTAGCTTGAAAGGGGTCTAGGAGGGGTAATCAATACAGTAATCCATCCCCCTAACCAATGATCTTCCTACACACCCTGTATTACCATCTGGGTTCGCTCTTATTCAGGCTATTGTAGTCAACGTTTTAGGGTGAGGTAGTTGCTGTTTCTCCCTCATGTTTAGTCCCACTAGCATCGAGATTTTAAGACGTTTGTTCCATTAGTTTGGCGATTTTAAGACCTTTCGCCCGTTTCTTTGTTAATTTAAAGACCTTTAGTGCCATTTATGTGTCGACATTTTCCTGGCGAGGTTTCGATACTTTCCCGGGTACATTTTTCTACCGAAAAATGTACAAATTTATCTTGATAGGAGTCTATTTTTTTTTTTTTTTTTGTTTGTTAAGCTTGATGGACGTCTAGCGAGGTTACTATAACATAAATAAATACATAGGCCAACAAATAACCACTACACCCGTAACCTTATTTAACCCGTTGGAGGTCTTTCGGGATCCCCTCTGTCTCGGCCCCATTAATTTGGCGATCTTAAGAAGTTCCGCCCCATCCAGGTGCTGATCTTATTATTTCTGGTGAGCAAAAGTATGCCTTCGTCTAAGACGACTCGTGCATGCATTAATTTAACCCATTAGTCTGACGAGCGATAGAGAAAAATTGGCATTCGGCTAAGACATTTTCCAAGCAACAATATTGATGTACAAATATATCTTGAAGGTGGTCTAAGGGGCGTTTACTAGTGTGTGTGTGTGTGTGTGTGTGTGTGTGTGTGTGTGTGTGTGTGTGTGTGTGTGTGTGTGTGTGTGTGTGTGTGTGTGTGTGACTTTACTGTTTAGCTGATGTGTTTTTGACGCCAGTGGTCCAAAGTCAATAATGTCATCCATCCCCTAACAAATGGACTTCCTACACACTTATTATATTAATAATATAAATCTGTGTTTTCTCATTCAGGATATTCTATGTATATTTTATAAATGTTATTATCTACCCCGGTAGTGGTGTTTTTCGTTCCGCATTCCGGCGAGCGAATGTGAACCTGTAATTAACCTGCCTGAACATTATTCTACCATACAAATTTAGGTTGAAGAGGGTCTGGGAGCGGTGTGTGTGTGTGTGTGTGTGTGTGTGTGTGTGTGTGTGTGTGTGTGTGTGTGTGTGTGTGTGTGTGTGTGTGATGTTTATATATACATTATATATATACATTATATATATATATATATATACATATATACATATACATATACATATATATATATATATATATATATATATATATATATAATTTGTTGAGTGGGAATATAGTATTAGGTTGAAGGGGGTCTAGAGGGCCAACCAATAGAACAATCCATCCCCCTGACAAATTACCTTCCTACACACCCATTATTACTAATCTGTGTTCTCTTTCTCTCAGCATACATTAGTCAACGTTTAACCCTATCAAATCCGGTATAGTTTTGTTTTGCTTCGCACATGCTTATCATTTACCCCATTAGCTTGGCGAAATAAGATTTGTCGCTCAATTCAGAGGTCTATTTTTTTCTGGCAAGCAATAGGGAGACTGCAATAAAGGAGAAACCGGCCTGAGCCCATGACATTTTTCTACCGGAAAATATACAAACTTCGCTTGAAGGGGGTTTGAGGGAGTTCTGTAAGTGTGATGGGGTATAGGGATTTTTTTTTATTATTATTATTTTTTTTTACCTAGAAAGGGGCCTGGGAAGGATGTTTTTTTTATCTTCATTATAACTCTTTATTATTATTTATTTATTTATAAAGCTTAGAGGAGGTCTAGGGAGGTGGGAATTATAACAATAGGTTGAATGTGATACAGCAGGTCACTCAATAAAATAATCCATACCCCTAACAAATGATCTTCCTACACACCCGTCATTACTATCGCTGTTCTCTCTCTCTCTCTCTCTCTCTCTCTCTCTCTCTCTCTCTCTCTCTCTCTCTCTCTCTCTCCTCTCTCTCTCCTCTCTCTCTCTCTCCTCTCTCTCTCTCGTCTCTCTCTCTCTCGTCTCTCTCTCTCTTCTCTCTCTCCACATTCTCTCTCTTCTCTCTCTCTCTCTCTCGAATCCTCTCTCTCTCTCTCTCTTCTCTCCTCTCCCTCACTTCCTCTCTCTCTCTCTCTCTCTCTCTCTCTCTCTTCTCCAGCTCTCTCTCTCTCTCTCTCTCTCTCTCTCTCTCTCTCTCTCTCTCTCTCTCTCTCGAGGGGAGATAATATTTTAGCACGAGGGGAGATAATATTTTACCACGAGGGGAGATAATATTTTATTCACGAGGGGAGATAATATTTTAGACCTAGTAATAACGACCCACGAAAATTTAATTTCTGACTTAGAAGTTGGGGAATTAATATCTAATTGTGATCATAATATCGTCAGGCTCCAAATTAATATGTCGCACACAAACAGCACTAGTGAAACTTTTATTCCCAACTATAATATGGCAGACTTCTATAGCCTAAGAAATGACCTAAAAGATATTAATCTGCATCTCGAAGGTCTCACCAACATTGACGATACATGGGAAAGATTTAAAGAAATATTCATGAGTGCTCAAAAGAAACATATCCCAATGCGTAAAAGACACAGTAAGAAATAAACAAACCCCTTTGGTACGATATATATATCAGTAGAGCAATTAGGGAAAGAAATCGTTTATACAACTTAAAGAGAGAAACAAAGAATAATACCATATGTAAGCATTACCTGACCGCCAGAAGAAAAGTAAAATCACTAATAAAAACAGCTAAGAGGAATTATGAAATAAGCATAGCTAAAGATAGTAAAACTAATCCTAAGCAATTTTATAGATACATAAACAGCAGCATACAAATCAAAAGCGGTGTAGGACCCATACTTAACACTCCAGGTGTTCTATTAACAGATAGCAAAGACATAGCCTCTACACTTAACAATTATTTCAGCTCCGTTTTTACCACTGCTGCCAACACGAACACTCCACAAGCTACTAATCAAACAAGCAACATTGTGCTCCCTGACTTCAAAATTAGCCAATCAAGCGTCACTAGACAGATTGAATTACTGAAAATAAATAAATCTCCCGGCCTAGACCTATTCATCCCTAAAATCCTAAAAATGGTCAAAGATGAAGTTGCCGAACCCCTAACCAAAATGTTTAACATGTCACTCCAACATGGACAATTACCCACTGACTGGAAGACAGCGAATATTACACCAATATTTAAAAAGGGAGATAAAAACAACCAGGGAATTACAGACCCATTAGCTTAACTTCCGTTGTTGTAAAACTATTAGAATCAATTA
Organism: Paralithodes platypus; assembly: GCA_032716605.1. Classification (NCBI taxonomy): domain Eukaryota; kingdom Metazoa; phylum Arthropoda; class Malacostraca; order Decapoda; family Lithodidae; genus Paralithodes; species Paralithodes platypus. The sequence goes on along the minus strand of CM064533.1, from coordinate 11,544,952 downwards.
TAAGAGACGAACTTGTACTTTTCATAGAGAATAATAATCTTATTAATAATAGTCAACACGGCTTCAGAGCAAAAAAATCATGCCTAACGAACCTTATCGAATTTTATGACAACCTATTTAAGATTAATGATTTTACCAAAAGTCTTGATATAGTGTACTTGGACTTCCAGAAGGCCTTCGACAAGGTCCCTCATAATAAATTACTTCAGAAGGTCGAGAATCTAGGAATACAAGGCAACACACTTAATTGGATAAGGAATTGGTTAAGCGAAAGAAAACAAAGAGTAATTATTAATGGAGTGGAATCAGAATGGACTCCGGTGACTAGTGGAGTCCCACAGGGTTCAGTTCTGGGCCCATTATTATTCATAATATATATTAATGATTTAGACAACGGCATTAATAACATAATTTCCAAATTCGCCGATGACACTAAAATAGGAAATGCAATAATATCAGAAAGCGATAGAAGTAGCCTGCAATCAGATTTAAACAAGATATCAGAGTGGTCAGACAAATTGGCAGATGCCCTTTAACGTAAACAAATGCCTGATACTACAAATAGGCTCCCGAAACAACAAATACGAATACCATATGAATGGAGAAAAGATAAAGAGCGTATCACAGATAAAAGACCTAGGAGTGCTTATCAATGAAAATCTAAAATCTACAAGCCAATGCACCGCAGCATCTAACAAAGCAAATAGAGCGCTAGGTTTCATTAAAAGAAATTTTCATTGTCATAGTAAAGACATAGTTGTACCACTATATAAAAGTATTGTGAGGCCACATCTGGAGTATGCTGTGCAGTTTTGGTCTCCCTACTTAAAAAAAGACATAGAGAAACTAGAATCCGTTCAGCGTAGAGCAACAAAGTTAATCCCTTCCCTTAGAAATAAGCCATACAATGAGAGATTAAGAGAACTCGACCTGTTTTCGCTTAAGAAACGGAGAATAAGGGGACAGCTGATAGTGTGTTTTAAGATACTAAAAGGCTTTAGTAACGTAAATTCTAATAATCTATTTAAGATAGCCAAAGAAGGTTCCACAAGAGGAAACAAATTAAAACTAACAGGCAGGAAAGCGAACCTAGACATAACTAAAAATTTCTTCACCCACAGTATTATTAATGAGTGGAATAAGCTCCCTAATGAAGTTATTGACAGTGACTCGATATACACATTTAAAAAAAGGTTAGACACATATCACAGAAAAGTTGGTCTGCAGTAGAAGCTGATCACTGATAAGAGAACCTGGCGGAAATGAAAACATTTTCAGTTGGAAAAGGGAAAAAAAATAAAATAAAAAAAAAAGTGAAGGTGTGCATGCCTTTTCCTTTCCATTTCTAACTATACTATAAATTCCTTCAGGCGATTTCCAAGCCCTGCAAGGTTATTCACTTCTAACTATTTTCATGTACGGCATATTGACGGAGGGAGCGGAGGGTGGGGAGAGAGCCTTCATCTTTGCTATCCTTTCCTTCCACTTTCTCTTAGGGTTGCTATCTCTATTAGGATTAAGTCCTGGTCACCTCGTAGGGATCGTAAGATCTGTGTGGCCAGTGTATCTATGTAAATCTATGTAAATCTCTCTCTCTCTCTCCACAAATCCTTCAACGTTTAAGGGGAAGGGGTGGTTTTGTTTCTGAACCCCCTTCTCCTTCATGTTTAGCGCCATTAGTTTTCCAATCTTCAAAGTTTCGCCCATTTCTTCGTCAATATTAAGACCTTTCGTGCCATTTAGGTGTCGATTTTTCCTGGCGCGCAATAGTGAGCCTGTAGCTTAAGAATAACCGGCCTTCGACCGAAACATTTTTCTACCGAAAAATGTACAAATCCTCTCGAAGGGGGATTTTTGGGATGTTTTTTTGTATATTTTAAAGCCTGTTTAATGTTTTCGGAGCAAACTAAAACAAATATATAGACTGGCAATAATAGAAAATAAATAAATACAATACCGTCCCCTTAACCCTATCAAACCCAGTAGTGTTCCGTTTGGTTTCGCACCTGCTTTAAATTTACCAAATAAGTTTGGCGAGCGAAAGCGAACCTTCAATTAAGGAGATGTTTTTTTTTAAATTAAAAAAAAAAAAAAAAAAAAAAAAAAAAAGTCCCATCCCTTTCCCATTCTTAAGTAAGCCATTTTAGATTTACAGAAGAGTGACCATTACTGCATGTCCACAAACATTTCACTAATGTTTTTTAAGGATTAAGGAGAAAATTGGCGTTCGGCAGGGATATTTTTCCAAACAAAAAATTTAAGAATATGGCTAGAAGGTGGTCTGGGAGTCGTTTCTTATTAGTTGTATATGGCTAGAAGGTGGTCTGGGAGTCGTTTCTTATTAGTTGTATATGGCTAGAAGGTGGTCTGGGAGTCGTTTCTTATTAGTTGTATATGGCTAGAAGGTGGTCTGGGAGTCGTTTCTTATTATTTGTATATGGCTAGAAGGTGGTCTGGGAGTCGTTTCTTATTATTTGTATATGGCTAGAAGGTGGTCTGGGAGTCGTTTCTTATTAGTTGTATATGGCTAGAAGGTGGTCTGGGAGTCGTTTCTTATTAGTTGTATATGGCTAGAAGGTGGTCTGGGAGTCGTTTCTTATTAGTTTTATATGCTTTATGTTATATTTAATTTTATTTGTTATTTGTTTAGCTTAAACAAGTCTAGGGAGGCGTTTATTTCATTATGCTTGAAAGGGGTCTATAGAATGGCGTGTTTATCTTAGCTTGAAGGGGGTCGAGGAGGGGTAATCAATAAAGTAATCCATCCCCCTAACAAATGACCTCTCTACACACCTGTTATTACTATGTGTTCTCTCTCCCAGGACACTTTATTGAATATTTAACACTATCCAACCCGCTAATGGTATTTTGGGATTCACGTATATATACCGTCATCCAACCCCATTAGAACTTGTCACCCCATTCAGGTGTCTATATTATTTCTGACAAATGACAGTGAATCTTCAATAAAGTAGACGTGCCGTTTCGCCCAAAATCAAAACGGCATACCCAACTCTGCGATCGGTCACCATCATCACTACTAGTCACTATCACCATTACTATCCTCAGCACTACTAATATAGTAAGCACTACTACTCTTACCATCATCATTACTACTCTCATCATCACTACTACTGTCATCATCACTACAACTTTCACCATAATCACTACTACTCACCATCATCACCAATACTGTCACCTTCATCACTACTGTCATCATTATCACTACAACTATCATAATTGCTTGTCACCATCATCACTACTATTATGACCATCATCACTACTACTAGTACTGTCACCATCATATCTACTACTGTCACCATCACACCACCATCATCACTGCTGTCATCATCAATACAACTACAACCATCATCACTACTATTTTCACCATTATCACTACAATTACCATCAACACTACTATTATCACCATTATCACTACAATTACCATCCTGTGTGTGTGTGCCCCTACGGGGCACACACACACAGAACGCACACAGAGGGGGGGGGGGGGGGGGCACAACAATTTGTTTGGACCTAAGATCACAACTATTGCACAAATTCAAAACATTTTTTTTAATTACCGTCGCATTCACACACCAAAGGTTCGTGTGAAGTTTGGTGAAAATCCGTCAAACGGTCTAGGAGGAGTTCTCGGACGGACGGACAGACAGACACAGACAGCCATTTCGGTTAGCATGTACCACTATACGGGGGGCGATTCCACTCTGCTAACGCAAAGCTGATTAAGGATAAATCAGCCTTCGGCCAGGACATTTAACTACCAAAAACAAAACAAAAGATAGAAGGGGGTCTGGGGTAGATTGTAAGCATTACGGGATCCAGGGATTTTTTTTTTTTTTTAATACCTTGAAGGGGTTTATGAAGTTTTTGTTTATATATACTGTATATACAGGAATTCTGTGTATAATATTTTGTTTAGCTTCAAGGGACTTAGGACTTTAGGAAGGTTAATTTTGCATGTTATAGTAATTCTTCTTCTTTAGGGCTTTAGGGTTGTAGGAGGCCAAATAATACAGCAATCCCTCCCCCTAATGTATGATATTTCTACACACCCTTTATTACCATATGGGTTCGCTCATATTAGGGTATTGTAGTCAACGTTTAACGCTATCTGGGGCAGGACGGGTCAATTTGGAACCACCCGGTTTGTTTCACTACATTGGTTTGTAGATCTCAAAACCTTTCGCTTCTTTAATTTGTCGATTATTAGACACTTCACCCCATTCTGGTGTCGATGATTTCTGGGAGAGTGATAGCGAACTTACAAATAAGGAGAAGCCGGCCTTCGGCCGGGATATTGTTCCACCCAAAAAAAATCATACTTATCTAGTGTGTGTGTGTGTGTGTGTGTGTGTGTGTGTGTGTGTATGTGTGTGTGTGTGTGTGTGTGTGTGTGTGTGTGTGTGTGTGTGTGTGTGTGTGTGTGTGTGTGTGTGTGTGTGTGTTTAAAGCTTGCAGAGGGTCTGTGGAGGAGTTTTTCTTAGTATATTGGTAAACTAAAAATACATTGGTCGAAAATGACAGTACCAATCTTCCCTCAATAATAATATAACAAAATATCATATCCCCGGAGACGTTGCAGCAGATAGTGTTAAGGGGTGGTAGTTGCTTTATAGCCCTCATGTTTACTCCCACGTCTAGCTTTGAGATTTTAAGACGTTCGTTCCATTAGTTTGGTGATTTTAAGACCTTTCGCCCCATTACTTTGTCAATATATAGACCTTTCATGCCATTTAGGTGTCGATACTTTCCTGGCGAGCGATAGCAAGCCTGTAATTTTAGGAGTCCGCTTTCAGCCGGGACATTTTTTCTACCGACAAATTTACAAATTCATCTTGATACGGGTCTAGGGAGTGTTATTTTAAGCTTGATGGAGATCTATGCGAGGTTACTATAGCGTAAATAAATACATAAGTATATAGACCAAATAATAACCACTACCACCTTAACCCTAACTAACCAGGCTTAGGTCTTTCTGGATCCCCTCTGCCTCGCACCATTAATTTGTCGATTTTAAGAAGTTTCGCCCCATCCAGGTACTGACCTTTATATTTCTGGTGAGCAAAAGCAAGCCTTCGTTTAAGTAAACTCGCGCATGCCTTAAAATAACCCGCTAGTTTGGTGAGCGATAGCGAGCTTTGCCGAAATTGGTATTTGACTAAGAAATGTTCTACCAACAAAATTGAATTAAAAAATTAGGTTCAAGGCGGTCTAAGGTGAGTTTTTTGTGTTTGTTTTTAGTTTGAATGGGTGTAATATCAATATAGTAATCCAATCACCAACATTCACTCACGTCATGTTATATATTATATCTTATACACCATAGCCGTAGTTTATTTCACCTGGCGGACAATATGTATCGATTTTTAATGAAAACACACAAAACTGCTCTATCCCCTCCTCGTGTTAAGGAAAAGTTTTCGTAATTAATCCTTTGAGCGTTTTGACGCGTGATGACCATTTTTATTTCTATCATTAGACGATTGTATATAGATTAGAAAGGAGCTGTGGGAATTGAAAGAATAAAGACTGTCTCATTCAACCCTCTGACAGTCATTCACCCATCCTTATCTGAATAAAATCGTGGAATGATAGACAGAATAAAAAGCTAAATTGCATCATGATCATCAAGGGGTTAACAGCATACCTCGCTTCAATAACTTCAAGATAGCGGAGTAAACTAGGGAAACAGATTATTGCTGCTCCAAGATGATTTTATTCTGTTTATACAGTATATCTATATATTGATTTATGCGTTACAGAGAGAGAGAGAGCGAGAGAGAGAGAGCGAGAGCGAGAGCGAGAGCGAGAGCGAGAGAGAGAGAGAGAGAGAGAGAGCGAGAGAGAGAGAGAGAGCATGGATAAATAAGATACGATACGTAGATAAGTTGTGGAGATCATAGACACCATATCGAGCAGGGCAATGCCCAGGAGAAGCCTAATAGGCATGTGATAAGGAGTTGCTGGAACTCCTGTTTCATTTGTCTGGTTTCCCTCACTGTTTCTGTTTGTATCTCACCTACACAGAGTAATCCAGCTAGCTCTCACACATAACTCCTCCTCCTATTCAATTCACTACACTTAACAACCACAACACACTTCTTTCCAATATGCTAAAAAAAAAAAATGGTTCTCTGTCCCCTAACTTGGGGAGCCACTTTTTAAAGGTAGCTTTGCCTTTTGTCTCTTTGATACACATAGACAAAACAAAAATAATAAAACATATTAAAACATATATATATACTGTAGATAGATATACTTTCAAATAGGTATCTATAGATCAACAGATACTGTATATACACATGTAGATAGATGGATATAATTATATTTAACATAGTAAAAGTTTAACTAATCAGGCATGCGAATAAAATTAGACTTAATAGCAAGACCGTGCCCTAATAACCAATCCAGCCTTTGATCCCAGCGGCCTGTCCTGTTGATAATGACATGGATCGGGGTTTAAGGGGGTAGTGCCTGTCTTTTGGTCTATGTATATATTTATGGATTTATATTTGAGTTTCCTCGCTAGACCTCCATCAAGCTAAACCAAAAATACCACCACCCCTCCCTAAACCCCCATTCAAGATAAATGTGTACATTTTTTGGTAGCAAAATTTTCCGGCCGAAGGCCGATTCCTTCTAAAATTACATGCTCGCTATCGCTCGCTAGGAAAAATCGACACCTAAATGGCAAGAAAGGTCATATTATTGACACAGAAATGGGTCGAAAAGTTTCAAAATCGCCAAACTATTGGAACGAACGTCTTAAAATCTCAAAACGAATATGCTAAACATGAGGGAGAAGGGGGTCCAGAAAAAGCGACTATCTCCCTCTTAATACATGGCAACTAGATTCTCAGTGGTGATGGGCTGGTCTATCAGAGTGAGAAGTGAACGATCTCTGCCATACCCATAGCTTAGTCTGACTGTTCCGTTTACTTATATATTTTCTAGATCTCAAGTGACGGCGTCTCTTCCGTGGATTGACCTCCCAATCTACCAAGATTGAAAGCCAAATATTTTTCCTTTGCCCCTCAACTTTCTCTTCATAATTGCTGAGGGGCATAGGGCCCTGGGTGGGTCTTTGGCTTCCCGGGCGTTTCCGCACCCTCCTCAGCTCTCCGCCATGGAGTGGCTTCGGTCACCCAGGCTTTATTGTGGTCGGCAGGGAGGGTTCTGTGGGGGCGCTCGGTTATGGCCTTGGCCTTGCTCGGGGCCTTGTGGCTGTTCGGCCAGGCAGCTTGGGGAACAACAACAACAACTAGATTCTCATATATGACAATAAGCTTATTTACTTTTATGCGTGAATATTTACGTGTTGGATTTATCTTTTCAATTTCATAACGGCAATTCATAGTTAAAACCATCTCGTCGATGTCTTGGGGTTAAATATAGTGTGTATATTATTATTGATTTTTTTTATATGTTTTTTGTTTGTTTGGCATTTTCGACCAATGTATTTTCAGTTTAATAGCTAGACTGAAACAACAAATATATATATAATAAAACGCCTAGCCACACCCCCTTCAAACTAAAAACTGTGAGCTAAACATACTATTATCTTAACCCCTTCTGTACCGGACGACTTCCTTTTCACTATATTTTGGCTACTATTAGACTATTGCATTCAGTTTAAAAGGGGCATCCAGCAACTAATAGGCTTCTAACTATCTCACTTAACCCTTTTTTACTACCCCAGATCCGTCAAAGCTGCACACAATCGTCTAAAAATAGCTAGACAAAAAATGAAAGACATCGCCGGTACAGAAGGGGTTAATGTTCAAAAGTTCTGGCCTACTCATTTGGAACATGGTATAGTGCACCTGTCCCCAGCACGCAGGCCATAAACACCAGTGACTGTGAAAGCAATACCCAGGCAGACAACGGAATCCGATACCTGATATTGGCCTGATAAAATACACTCACACACACACACCGATATGTAGAGTGTGTCTCGGGGTATAACGTGTAGTCAACAAATACACACATACACAGCCCGTAGCCTAGTAGGTAGAGCTCTCGTCTCACACACGAGGGGTCGGGGGTTCAATCCCCGGCTGGGCGGAGACAAATTGGGCTTGTCTCCTTTCATGTGTTAGCCTCAGTCCACCTAGCTGTAAATAGGTACCTGGAATAAGTGGACGACGTTGTGACGTCCCATCTGGGGTTGGCAAAAATGGTACAAGGCGAGATTGGTATCATATGGTTCACCTAAGCTGATGGCTACCTAAGCCTTCGGGCGAGACGGTACCGTCTATAGTGAGAATGGTACCATACAGATCCACTCTAAGCCTTCGTTTCCGATGTCGCCAATTGGCTAAAAATACAGACTATACACACATCCACAGCCATTCCAACGATACATATAACACCTACACATATAGGAGGCGGGAAATAACGAGCATGCTCACTCCCGCAATACAACTAGAGTAAGTACAACTAGAGTAAGTACACACACACCGATATGTAGAGTGTGTCTCGGGATTTAACGTGTAGTCAACAAACACACAGACACCGATATGTAGTGTGTGTCTCGGAATATAACGTGTAGTCAACAAATACACACACACACACCGATATGTAGAGTGTGTCTCGGGATATAACGTGTAGTCAACAAATACACACACACACACCGATATGTAGAGTGTGTCTCGGGATATAACGTGTAGTCAACAAATACACACACACCGATATGTAGTGTGTGTCTCGGGATATAACGTGTAGTTAACAAATACACACACACACCGATATGTAGAGTGTGTCTCGGGATTTAACGTGTAGTCAACAAACACACAGACACCGATATGTAGTGTGTGTCTCGGAATATAACGTGTAGTCAACAAATACACACACACACCGATATGTAGAGTGTGTCTCGGGATATAACGTGTAGTCAACAAATACACACACACACACCGATATGTAGAGTGTGTCTCGGGATATAACGTGTAGTCAACAAATACACACACACCGATATGTAGTGTGTGTCTCGGGATATAACGTGTAGTCAACAGAAGCACGCAAATGCACGCTTCCTATAATTATGCGATCCTCAAAACGACAGCTATACATTAAACTCTTAGGAGATACGACGAGTCATTTCTTTTCTATTGTCTGGCTATTATTATACGATATTATTTAAATTAGGAAGGGCATATGGAATTAAGAGGGTTGAGATAGTCTTTACCCTTTTGATTCCCGCAGATCCTTCCTAAGCTGTATATAATAGTCCGATGATAGCCAGAATAGACTGTCGAAATGCGTCATGACCTTGAAAGGGTTAAGATCCTATACCTTCAATGGGGGTAATTATAGACACCCCTTTTTTCTATGTGTATGAAGGAGACATAAGGCAGTCTGCCTGTAGAGAGTGTCTCCCCCAATGTCAAAGGAGTGACAGAAAGCCAAATTCAAAGGATGTTGTGGTTAATATACAGGAGACGCAACAATGTGTTTTTCAGGTATTTGTTTTGGTATTTTGATTTTGTTTTTGGTGTTTTAGTCGTATCTAGTGATGAAATTGAATGGGAATTAAGCATTTACCCATTATCCATCAATCTAAAGACACGCCCCCCGATAGTGGGGAGGGCTATGAAGATCAGGGAAATTGAGGGGTAAAAAGCGTATAGAACACGATAATACACATTTGTAACCCAAATTTGGCTCGGGTTTGTTCAATTTCCAGACCCATTAAACCCGATTTTTTGAAAACCCCAGCCAAGTTTTGACGAAACTTGGCTCGGATTTAACAAATGTAAAAATGAAAAAAACACAGTAACCTTGGTAAAATATTGGCTCGGGTTTTGTCAATTTCCAGACCCATAAAACCCGACTTTTTGAAAACCCGAGCCAAGTTTTGACGAAACTTGGCTCGGATTTAACTAATTTAAAAATGAAAATATCACAGTAACCTTATTAACATGTTGGCTCGGGTTTTGTAAATTTCCATACCCATATAACCCGACATTTAGAAAACACGAGCCAAGTTTTGACGAAACTTGGCTCGGATTTTACTAATGTTCATGTTAAAATTACACAGTAACCCTAATAAAATCTTTGTTTAGGTTTTCATAAGGTTAACATTAGCCTAACCTAACGAAGTAAGAATGGGGTTAACATTAGCCTAACCTAACAACCTTACCTAACCTAACCTAGTAAGTATGGGGTTAATATTAACCTAACCTAACCTAGTAAGAATGGGGTTAACATTAGCCTAACCTAACAACCTTACCTAACCTAACCTAGTAAGAATGGGGTTAACATTAGCCTAACCTAACAACCTTACCTAACCTAACCTAGTAAGAATGGGGTTAATATTAGCCTAACCTAACCTAGTAAGAATGGGGTTAACATTAGCCTAACCTAACAACCTTACCTAACCTAACCTAGTAAGAATGGGGTTAATATTAGCCTAACCTAACCTAGTAAAATGGGGTTAACATTAGCCTAACCTAACAAACCTTACCTAACCTAACCTAGTAAGAATGGGGTTAACATTAGCCTAACCTAACAACCTTACCTAACCTAGTAAGAATGGGGTTAATATTAGCCTAACCTAACCTAGTAAGAATGGGGTTAACATTAGCCTAACCTAACAACCTTACCTAACCTAACCTAGTAAGAATGGGGTTAACATTAGCCTAACCTAACAACCTTACCTAACCTAACCTAGTAAGAATGGGGTTAACATTAACCTAACCTAATAACCTTACCTAACCTAACTTAGTAAGAATGGGGTTAACATTAGCCTAACCTAACAACCTTACCTAACCTAACCTAGTATTATTGGTGGGGGCTGCCGCCCCCACACCCCCGCTGGTTGGGTACTGGCTGAAAAACTTATTGTTTTACAGTACTGGCTGAAAAACTTATTGTTTTACAGTAGGCCTATGTATTTTATTTTATTTTTGTTCTCCCTTATAATACATTTCAGCTCTTAATGACATATATAGCAATGATGTATAGCCTATGGTCTACCGGACCTATTAGGCCTAAAAAGATCGATGGGCTAACTGTCGATCCAAAACATCAGTATAACCAACTAGGCCTTGCATGCCAGTTTAATCCTATGCGAAAATTTCTGTTACTTTATGTTACTTTGCGATGACCCATTAAGATTCCCGAGCTAGCTGTGGTCCGGCTCCTTTATGTTGTCCCAACCAACCAACTAACCTTAATGAACAGAGGAGGTACTGGGCTGCCTGGCTGGCCGCTGGAGGCTCGATCACCACTCATCTTGGTCAACAGCTGGTGGATTTTTGTTTCGAATTTTTCCATGTAAAACAAGTGTATGTGCATTTCAAAACCAGCTGTCCTCGTCAGCTGTATTTGGAACACTAGTTATTGCACTTTGGACAGTTTACACTTATTGGAAGGCGAAAAGGTCTTAAGCAGCCTCAGTGTTTTTAAAGACGGTGGAAAAAGCTTTGATCGGCTCACACCCTCTACACAAGCTGGCCAGAGTCAAACTGACAGCTTATATCCTGGGCCACCTGTTTTCCAAATCATGGCATCACCTGATTGGTCGATAGACATCACGTGTCAGTGAACTCGAGTACTCTTGGCATGAATTAGGTAGGGTGATTACTTTGGCTACGACGCCACCAGTATAGTTCATTGCATTCGCCACCAGATGTCTCAGTTGTTGACTGCCAGTCACGCCAAAGAAGTCTCCCAGATGTAGACGAAAAAGAAGAAGTGTAAACAAACCCTTAAAACGTAAATATCCATATAATATGTATTATGTTAGTTTCCCGGGAATGACACCTACATCAACAATTTGGAGAAAAATCGCTTAATCACATGCTATTGAGCTTAATTTTTTACCAATATTGTAGCGCCTCCTGTTGACCGATGTTGTAGTCAAAATGCCTGGACAAATGAAGTTTAGAGCAGTATAAGTCATAAGATGAAGGAAAGCTTGCTTGAGGGAGAAAGTTCCAGAGTACATAATTTTGTTGAGTAGAAGAAACAGAAAACTTACTATTTCTTGGGTTGGATAGCTGGACAGAATTGAGGACAATTGAGGACAGTTCAATAACACAATTATATTCATTCAAGATTATTGTCCTTGGGAAAACTATAGCTAAATGTAGTTGTATATAATATTTATGGATTAATATCCCTATATATTAAATATGAAGTGTTTTATGGACTGCCATCAATTGGCCCAGGTGATAACAATTACCCCCTTTGACGATACACAATTTCCCTCCCCCTCACAGCCCATCTTGTATCACACGTTGGAATAATAACTAAAACCATGAAAACACTCTTTTTTTCAAAATCTAGATGAAAAACATGAACAATACGAGTGCGAGCCTTTTCCCTATAATTACCGCTGCTTGATTCGGTATTTCAACAAATGGAAATAAAGCATCAACACATATAAACACATAAAATACACATATTGGCAAATCAGTTCGGTTTCCTGAGAAAGGTAAGACCAGACACAAAACAAAATAACTCCATCAACAAGTTAGAACGCCATAGTTGAGTACTGCTGCAGTTCTAAAATTACCCCCGAGAGCGTGGACACGAATGAATTGCCTCTGCACTCGTCTGGCATCGTCAGCCGGCGCCCCTCCTCCCACTCAACTATATCCCTCCCTCTCACGCCCGGTCAGCAACTCCCACTCTGCCCTTCCACCTCACTCTCATACACAAATGTTGTCATTCTTACACTCTCCACACGCTGTATAATCCTTCATAATCATTATGTTATTCAGTAGAGCAAAGTGGTGTAGCCAACTTACCATAACCACAGAGTTAACCGGTCCTGCAGTACTATTCTTCCGTGTGTTGATGGTTGGCGTAATGTTATCTCCACTCGCACTGACACCCGCACTAAACCATCCAGCAGTACTATTGTTCTGTTTGTTGATGGCCTAATGTTAACTCCACTGGTACCGACACCCACACTAAACCGTCCAGCAGTACTATTATTCGGTTTGTTGATGATAATGGCCTAATGTTAACTCCACTCGCACTGACACCCGCACTAAACCGTCCAGCAGTACTATTGGGTTCAATGTTATTTTAATACCACGAATTTTGTTGATATATTTGAAGATAAATATTGAATCTATATGCTCTAAAGATCATAAGAAAATTTGATTTAACCCTCGGCAAAACTTAATAAAAAAGTATGGTACTAAAATATCTTTTTCGTAACAAGGTTGTCAATAAGGTACTTCCGGTTATCGATAGCTCTAAAGATCATATGAAAATGTGTTAAACCCTCGGAAAACCCTAATATAAAAGTATGGTACTAAAATTTAATTTTCGTAACAAGGTTGTCAATACGGTACTTTCCCGTTATCAATGTACAATCAAAGCTGAAGATTGCAGAGTAAACAGCGTAGACTGCATCGAAATTCTTTCACCTTCGTATAATCGACAGCCAATTTTTTTTTTTTTTTTACTAAGGGATTAGTACTCAACCAGCGGGGGTGTGGGGGCAGCAGCCCCCACCCATAATACTGGGTTAGGTTAGGTAAGGTTGTTAGGTTAGGCTAATGTCTTTTCAAATCATTATCGGCGGCGTGTCTCAACATTGATCAATAGGCCTAGGCCTAATGGGGAAAATAAGTTTTCCCGAGATTTCTAATTAATTACAAACACTATATATTGATGCAAATGAACAATTTCTTTTCTCAAAAACACTCGGAAAATTCGTGGTATTAAACTAACATATTTCCTACTATTGTTATGTATGTTGATGGTAATGGCCTAAAGTTAACTCCACTGGCACTGACACCCACACTAAACCGTCCAGCAGTACTATTGTTCTGTTTGTTGATGGTAATGGCCTAATGTTAACTCCACTGGTACTGACACCCACACTAAACCGTCCAGCAGTACTATTGTTATGTTTGTTGATGGTAATGGCCTAATGTTAACTCCACTCGCACTGACACCCACACTAAACCGTCCAGCAGTACTATTGTTATGTTTGTTGATGGTAATGGCCTAATGTTAACTCCACTGGCACTGACACCCACACTAAACCGTCCAGCAGTACTATTGTTCTGTTTGTTGATGGTAATTGCCTAATGTTAACTCCACTGGCACTGACACCCACACTAAACCGTCCAGCAGTACTATTGTTCTGTTTGTTGATGGTAATGGCCTAATGTTAACTCCACTGGCACTGACACCCACACTAAACCGTCCAGCAGTACTATTGTTCTGTTTGATGATGCTAATGGCCTAATGTTAACTCCATCGCACTAAACCGTCCAGCAGTACTATTCTGCTGTTTGTTGATGGTAATGGCCTTAATCCTTAATAAGGTAATCCTTATTTAGTACTTTATTATTTGCACTCATGAACTTCTTTTGAAACTAACTCTTGTGTAAGGTACACAAATTCAGTCATCCATTTCCGTTATTTTCTAGTCTGTTAATTAGCACGTTTGACTGGGGTGCCCGACTATTGTTCAGGGCCACACCCATCCCTCCAGTCAGAAGTTTGGCTGAACGCCGGATCGGGTGGCCCCACCAGGAAAGAATGTTAACTCTACTCGCACTGACACCCGCATTAAACCGTCCAGCAGTATTAATCTTCTGTGAGTTGATAGTAATGGCCTAATGTTAACTCCACTCGCACTAAACCGTTCAGCAGTACTATTCTGCTGTTTGTTGACAATGTTATCTCCACTCCCGCAAACCCCGGCCGTAACCCGTCCCCCGTCACTCCCTGGCAATAACTGACTCGGACCAACCATTATACCAAGGGTTACCAAATCAAAACATCAAATACCGCTAAATCCGTTTTCAAAAGTAGCTCGATAGTAAATACACGCCGAAAATATCTGAAAATATCTCCACAATCTGTAGAATATCGCTCAAAACGGCTCGAATCTCCTGAATATCGCTAGAATTCATGACGCTAGATGTAAGAATTTGCCTCTAGATCGAAGTAAATAACTATATATCTAGCGTGATAATGTAGCTAGATTGGCAACACTGGTCGTTATAGCCAAACTTGGAAAACGGCCAACTCGCAAACTAGTCTATTTCAGCTGACGGTAAATTGAATTCCTTAGCAACTGATTGATCAATACTTATACTGGACAAATATCAAACTATAGTGGGTTTCATTTATCAATACTTATACTGGACAAATATCAAACTATAGTGGGTTTAATTTATCAATACTTATACTGGACAAATATCAAACTATAGTGAGTTTCATTTATCAATACTTATACTGGACAAATATCAAACTATAGTGGGTTTAATTTCAACTGACAGTAGTTTGCAAAGTTCCCACCAATATTTCTCAGATATTTTGAATATTATGTAGTGAAGTATGGCGCGAATTATAACGATAAACTTGGTCTTATGATGATGCAGAGACATAGTGGTTTCATATTTTCCCATTAACCCCTTCTGTACCAACGAAGTTTTTGCTTTTATTCTAACTATATTTACACGATTTTGTGCAGTTTAAGAAGGATCTGTGGCAGTAAAAAGAGTCAAGTGAGATAGTTCGAAGCCTTTAAATTGTTTCAGGTCCTTTTTAAACTTAACCCTCTCCGACATATGACACGATTTGAGCCGATTAGGGATACTTTAAAGCCTTTGTTACCATCAGGGGTATTTAGAAACCTTTAGTTTAGTTACTTCAACCTCTGCAGTTGTCTTTGAGTTAGCTGTGGGCAGAAAACTAATTTTGGAGAGGTAATTATAAGAGTGAGAGAACTCTATTTCTTATTTCTAATCTGGCAACCTCAGCGTCATATGAGTCTGAAGGGGTTAATAAAGTCGTGTAATAGTAGCCAGAATAAAGTTAAAAGACGTCGCCTGTTAACACTATCTGGTGCAACGTCTTGGGGGTTATTTTGGTATTTTGTTTAATTATGGAGGGCTTTAATTGTGTTTGTCATTTTCGAACAATGTATTTTTTGTTTACCCCCTAGACTTTAAAAAACGCCTCTCCAGACCCCCTTCAAACTAAACAAATATCGTCCCCCCAGACCCGCTTCAAGCTAAATGTGTACATTTTTCGGTAGAATAATGTTCCGGCCAAAGGCCGGTTTCTCCCAAATTGAAGGCTCGCTATCGCTCGCCCAGGAAACATCGACACCTTGTTGGGTTGAATCATCATATAATCGCCAAACTAATGAGATGAAAAGTCTTAAAATCTCCAAGCTAATGGAGTAAAACTGGGAGTATTTAAATTGGCCCGCCCTGCACCTAATAGGGTACAGAAGGGGTTAAGTATTGATAATTTAGCTGCTAAGGGATTTAGTTTACCGCCAGTTGGAATCAAACCGACTATAGTGTGTCTCTGCGTGATATTAACCCCTTCTGTACCGGCGCCGTCTTTTATGTTATTCTAGCTGCAATTAGACGATTTTAAGAAGCTTAGAAAGGAGATAGGGAAAGTAAAAGGATTAATTAAGATAGTCTGTAGCCTTTTATTGGTAGACGTCCTTCCTAAGCTGAATAAAATCGCCCAATAGTTGCCCAGAATATAATGTAAAGGATAGCACCGGTACAGAAAGGGTTAAGGCTTATTTTACACATGTAATGACAAATATCGCTACAAAATATGTCATAACAGCCGAGTAACCTAGATGCAAACATGGCAATTTACCATCAGCTGGAAGAAATGAACCACAGTATATCAAACACTGGCATCCCGAACGATTGACTTTTTCCCTTAGCTTTCCCGGGACGGTGGTTCGATACTGTACCGAACACAAACAAGACTCTGGAACGCTTCATCATAGCTTAAGTGGGTAGTGGTTATATTTCGGTCTCTTATTTTTGTTTCCTCGTTAGACCTCCATCAAGCGAAAAAACAAAAAACAAAATCCTAGACCTTCCTTCAAGATACATTTGTAAATGTTTCGGTAGAAAAATATCCCGCCCCGAAGGCCAATTCCTTTTAAAATTACAGGCTCGCAGTCGCTTGCCAGGAATGGTTTACATCTAAATGGCATGAAAGGTCTTACAATTGACACGAAATGGTGCGGTAAACTAATGTGCCGAACGTCTTAAAATCTAACAAATAATGGGGCTAAACATGAGGGGGAAGGGGGTCCAGAAAACTCAACCTCACCCCCTTTAAAAACCTTGGTAATTTTGAGTTACACGTCTTGAAAGGTTATACACAATGAAGCATTAACCCATTCTGTACCGGTACCATTCTTTTCAATTTAATTTGGCTGCCATTTGATGATTTTATTGTTTAAAATTAAAACAATAAACTCATCAAATGGCAGGCAAATTAAATTGAGGCTTTATTTAAACTTTAAATAAAGCCTCCAGCAATATACGGTCCCAATAATCTCTCAGAATAACTTAGATCCTTCTTAAGCTGCATAACATCGTCTAGTTTTAGCCATAATTAAAGTAAACAAGCCGTCATCGTGCTGAAGGGGTTAAATACTGAACAAAACTTATAATACCAAAATATATCAATACTAATACAAAGAACATATATGTAGAATATATAAAATTATCAAAATGGCTTAGAATAATCAGGCTAGGTACGAATACAGTGAATCAGAAGAACACCTTTACATTTTTTTTTCAGTTTAGCGAAATTCATGAAGTAATAATTTATGAACAAAATATACTGTATGCAAAATAAATATAAACAAAAAGTAACGAACAAAAGGAGTTAGAATAATCAGGCTAGGTACAAACAGAGTGAATCAGAGACCTACTGTATTTCTTCCACTAAAACAATCAGGCTAAAATAGAGCGCATCAGAGAACCCATTCCCACAGTGGTTGAGTTCAGCGATATTCACGGACGTATTGGAGGGGCTGAGTCGTGATTGATACTGGACACCTTCCCAGGGAGCAGTGGGTGGTGAAGACGGTGGTCATTATGGTTATGTGGTGAATATGTCCAGGGGCATCATACTTAGCCATTGGATCACCATATGGGGCACCACCATAGCCTGGCACAAACCCTGGGGCACCGTATGGGACATGACCTGCATTACCACCTGGGCCGACGTCAGGCTAATAAGGGGAGGGTGGGGGTGGGGTAGGGGGTGATGGCGAGGGGGAGGGTGCGGGTGGGGTAGGGGGTGATGGCGAGGGCGAGGGGTTAGGAAGGCGCTTGGCGCGCGGGGTGCGAACTATTGGTTTGCACCCTATCACCTTCTTGCCACCGCCTTCTTGGTTACCCATAATGTTAAAGCGGCGGTGTAGCAACTTCCTAATTGAGTGATAGAGCGAGTAACTCCATTGGCAGATCAACACGGGAAGGCACACGAGTACCGCCAACACGCTAACCAACACTAACCTAACCGCAAGATCCACACCGGGAGAAACACCTCGCACCGCCCTCCGACTATTGAGGACCTGCACTCGGGTTTGGAGGCACCGTAGGTATCGTGAGCGGTAGAGGATGTGCCAGGTAGAGGCCGGAGGGGTCATGTCAGAGGTCTATATTTATTATAAGAGGGATTTTCTGGAACCCTTCTTTCTCATGTTTAGCCCCATTAATGTTGGGAATTTATAACGTTTGCCCCATTAGCTTGGCGATTTTAAGACCTTTCGCCAAATGTCTTTATTATTATTAATTAGGATTAATTAAGATAGTCTGTAGCCTTTTATTGGTAGACGTCCTTCCTAAGCTGAATAAAATCGCCCAATAGTTGCCAGAATATAATGTAAAGGATATCACCGGTACAGAAAGGGTTAAGGCTTATTTTACACATGTAATGACAAATATCGCTACAAAATATGTCATAACATCCGAGTAACCTAGATGCAAACATGGCAATTTACCATCAGCTGGAAGAAATGAACTATATCAAACACTGGCATCCCGAACGATTGACTTTTTCCCTTAGCTTTACCGGGACGGTGGTTCGATACTGTACCGACCACAAACGAGACTCTGGAACGCTTCATCATAGCTTAAGTGGGTAGTGGTTATATTTCGGTCTATTATTTTTGTTTCCTCGTTAGACCTCCATCAAGCTTGGAAAAAACAAAAAACAAAATCCTAGACCTTCCTTCTAGATAAATTTGTAAATGTTTCGGTAGAAAAATATCCCGGCCCGAAGGCCAATTCCTTTTAAAATTACATTATGTGCCAGGTAGAGGCCGGAGGGGTACCACACGCAGCCCGATCGTCCCCCTGAATCCACTGGTGAACGGGTTTGGGGAGCCAGACGAGGGTGGAGTCCTGCTAGGATACCTCCAGGGCCTCCAAGGCTTAGCAGGTCTTTCTGTTCAGGCATGTTGAGACCCCGTACAGAAAGAACGCCACTATTACCCCACTAACGGCGCAACCAATAACCTTACTCAAAAGACCCATATCTACTATATCCAACACACAAATATTGAACATACAGGGTGTCCCAGGAGGAAAGGGCATAACTTTGGGAAATGATAGAACAAAGTATTCTAAGCCCAATCTTCAATACACAATATTCCAAATCTCGACAGGTATCGAGATATTGCATTTTGAAAATTATATTTTCTTCAGTATTTCCCCATAAGGCTGGCCTAGCTGTCCTAGTGCCTACCACACCTCCATCTTTCTGCACTTATTTTACCATGTTATTATAAAGATACTATAATTCTGTAAGTTGCAAAAATGATTATAGACATATTAGCTCACTTTGGACCAGTTAGAATTTTTTTGACATGGGAGAGTCCATTACAGTGATGCGAGGGAGGACACTAACTTAAACCTTCAATATCTTTATAACTGTTGAGATTTGGACTTTTTGTTATTGAACATTTTATGCTTAGAATACAGTGTTCTATCATTTCCCAAAGTTATGCCCTTTCCTCCTGGGACACCCTGTGTATATAATGACAAATATTGATTGAAACTGACCGAACACAATGATCGTTATGCAAGCCGTTCATATTGGATGGTTCACTTTTTGGGCGATTTTTGCATGCATTCATTATTTTTCTAGTTTCCTCCCTAGACCTCTATCAAATTTTAAAAAATCATTTATTAGATCCCCCTTCTAGATAAATTTGTACATTTTTCGGTAGAAATTTCCCAGAAGAAGGTAATTTCTTCCAACATTACAGGCTCACTATCGTTCGCCAGGGAAAAAAATCGACACCTAAATAGCACGAAAGGTCTAAATATTGACGAAGAAATGGGGCGAAAGGTCTTAAAATTGACTAACAAATGGGGCAAACATCTTAACATATGAAAACTAATAGGGCTAACACAGAGAGAAACTGGTCCAGAAAACCCGGCCCATCTCCCCTTAATCCATACAAAATCCTCTACGCATTTCTTTTCTTTCTAGCTATTATTTGATGATTTGATTCAGATTTGGTTGGGTATATGTAAGTCAGAGGGTTAATTGAGATAGCTTTTACCCTTATAATTCCAATAGATCTTTCCTAAACTGTCGAAAAATCGTCTATTGATAGCCAGAATAAAACTGCTAAAACGCGTCATGGTCTTCAAAAGGTTAATCTTATTCTTTGCTCTCGTGAAGGATAGTTTTAGTCTAAGAGAAATATATAGTAGTTGTGATAGAAGACAAGTAAAAGGGAGATGGTGGATTTTTAAGACCCCCCTCCCCCCACCCTTCTCCCTCATGTTTAGCCCTATTTAGTTTTCAGATTTTATGACGTTCGGCCCATTAGTTTGGCGATTTTAACTGTTTGACCCATTTCTTTGTCATGTAGGCGTCTATTTGGGTTTTTTTCCTGGCGAGCGATAGCAAGCCTGTAATTTAGTATGAATTACCAGCCTTGCGCCAGAACATTTTTGTATCGAAAAATGTACAAATACTTGGAGGTATTTTTTTAAGCTTGATGGAAGTTTAGGGAGGGAGCTAAACGAAATGTTACACAGAAAAATAAATTAGAACATTAATACGCCCCTCCCCCCTTAAGCCAAGTAATGGTATAGTCTACGTGTAATAATAACTGGCCTTTAGCTGAAGCATATGGGCTGTAGATTGCCACACCTTTTATTGGTTGATTGTGTTAGTGTTTATATGGAGGGATGCTGGGGAGTATTGTGTTAACCCTGTCTGTCTATCCTTTAGAAAGACGTGTGGTGATGGTGGTGGTGATTGTGGTAATAATAGTGATTGTGGTGGTAGTAGTGATGGTTGGTGGTGATTGTGGTAGTAATGATGGTGGTGGTGACTGGTAGTAATAGTGATTGTGGTGGTAGTAGTGATGGTTGGTGGTGATTGTGGTAGTAATATTGGTGGTGGTGATTGTGGTAGTGGTAGTAATGATTGTGGTGGTGACTGGTAGTAATAGTGATTGTGGTGGTAGTAGTGATAGTTGGTGATGATTGTGGTAGTAATGATGGTGGTGGTGATTGTGGTAGTGGTAGTGATGATTGTGGTACTATACAAAATATATAGTAGTGGTGGTGATTGTAGTAGTAATGATAGTGGTGATTGTGGTGGTAGTAATGATGGTGATGGTGATTGTGTTAGTGGTAGTGATGGTGGTAGTAGTAGTGATGGTGCTGGTGATTGTGGTAGTAGTAGTGATGTTCGTGGTGATTGTGATAGTAGTAGTGATGGTGGTGGTGATTGCGGTACTAGTAGTGATGGTGGTGGTAATTGTGGTAGTAGTAGTGATGCTGGTGGTAATTGTGGTAGTAGTAGTGATGCTGGTGGTCTAAAGCAGTTAGTTCAGCACCCCACCCGTATTCCGGACCGCCCTGAATATCGGCCCAACATTATCGACTTATTTCTAACCACTAATCGTTCTTCTCCCTCCGTTGGACTTCTCCAATCATAACCCTATCTCTGTCACCTGTCCTGTCTCTCCAGTACGGCCTTCTGATACCCCCAGCCGGCGGTGATTGTTGTATTTTGGGGCTGCCGACTGGGAGACTCTTCGGCAATACTTCTTTGATTCCCCATGGAATTATATTTGCTTCTATGGCCGGGGACCGTCTGAGAGTGCCAAGCGCAATAATGAGGTAGTCCTTTTGGGCATGGAAGCATACATCCCTTCTTCTTTCTCTCAAGCTAACTCGCAAAAATCTTGGTTTTCTCACGCTTGTTCTACTACTGTCCGCAACAAGGAGGAAGCATTCAAACGGTACCGTCGCCTTCACATTCAAGAGTCCCGTACTTTATAGACCTCTGCCTTGAATCAAGCCAAATCTGTCTTCTGACTCGCCAAAAAATCTTTCATCAATAACAAATGCTCTGAAATTTCCAACTCTAGCTCTTCACAAGCTTTTTAGCATCTAGCCAAAAACCTCCCCAACAATTTTAGTTCTTCGTCTTTCCCTCCTATTTTCCACTTCGACGGTACCACCGTCACCTCCTCCTCTGATAAAGCTGAATTCTGCGCTCAAACTTTCGCTAAAAACTCCACCTTGGATGATTCCGGTGCTACTCCTCCCTCTCCACCCCCCTCTCACTTACTTATGCCTAAGATCATAATCTCTTCTAAGGATGTACTTTCTGCCCTCTCTGGGCTTAATACTAAGAAGGTGTATGGTCTGGATGGTGTTCCTCCTGTTGTACTCAAAAACTGTTCTTCTGTGCTGACTCCCTGCCTAGGCAAACTCTTTCGTCTCTGTCTTTCGTTCTTGATGGAATTATGCTCATATTCAACCTGTCCCAAAGAAGGGTGACCGCTCTCAACCCTATAACTATCGTCCCATTGCTCTCATTTCTTGCATATATTAATGTTTTTGAAACTATTCTTACTTCAAAATTTCTCTTCTCATAATCTACTTTTAAATCATAAGTATGGCTTCCTTAACCCGTACTGTACCGGTGACGTCCTTTTCATCATATTCTGGCAACTATAAGACTATTTTATTCAGCTTAGGAAGGATATCTAACAATAAACATGCTTCTAACTATCTCGACCAACCTTTTTAACTACCACAAATTCTTCCTAAGCTGCACAATATCGTCTAAATATAGCTAACATACAACATAACACACGTCGCTGGTACTCAAAGGGTTAAGGGTCACTCTACTTGTGCTCTTCTTTCATATCTTACTAACTCTTGGTCATCCTCCTTTCGGGACTTCAGTGAGACCTTTTCTATTGCGCTAGACATAGCGAAGGCCTTCGATAGAGTCTGGCACAAATCTATAATTTCTAAACTACCCTCCTTCGGTTTATATCCCTCCATCTGTGCCTTGATATCTTAATTTCCTTTCTGGCCGTTCCATAGCTGCTGCTGTGGACGGCCATCGTTCACTTCCTCATCCTATCAACTCCGGTGTTCCTCAGGGTTCTCTTTCTAATATTCAGAAATTATTTTCTCAACTGTACATCCAGTCCTACCCATTTGTATACCTTACACTATTCAACTAGTTTCCATGATCACCCCAGCAAGCAATCCTTCACAAACCTATGTGATAAAGCCATAACAAACGTTTCTTCTGACCTAACAACCCTTTCTAATTAGAACAGAACAAATCTTGTTACTTTCAAAGCTTCCAAAACCCAATTTCTCCATATATCTACCCGTCAAGAACTCTCAGATGATTATCCCTTATATTTCAACAATACAAAAATCAACCCTTCATCTTCTCTCAGTATTTTCGGTGACTCTTTGTCTTCATATTTCACAGTGCATCCATGTATTGAGTATTGTTGGCGAGGATCCTCTCACACAGTACTTCTAGACAAAGTAGAAAAGAAAGTCTTTCATATCATTAACTCCCGTCCACTCACCGATTCTCTGCAATCTCTCTCTCTCGCTCTTCGCCGCAATGTTGCATCTCTCTCGCTATTCTATCGTTATTACAATAATCAGTGTTCCTCAGAGCTCTCTCAGTGTACACCACCTCCTGTACATAGGTTATGTAGTACCCGTCTTGCAACACAATCCCACCCCTTATCTGTGCAACTCTCCAACCCAAGAGTGAAACGATACTTCCAATCTTTCTTCTATTCAACAGCCGAGCTCTGGAACTCTCTTCCTGAAACCATGGTTCCCTCATCCTATGACTTGAATTGCTTCAAACTCTTTGTGTCCAGACATTTTGGCTCAAACATTCCTAGATTTTGGCCTGTCACTCTTTCAACTCTGGGGAGGGCACTGGTCACAAGGCAGTTTTGCCTTCTGTCTCCATCATGCACATATAAAACAAATATATAAATAATAAGTGTACCTCTGCAGCTTCGGCCAATGATCTGAACCCAGTGGCCTATAAAACAAGGCAGACAGAGCAACAACAAACGCTAATGGTCTAAACGCTTCACACGGGCCGTAATCAAACGCTTGGAAGCCTCGGATCTGTAGCGATATGTTACGGTACACACACACACACGCCCGCACACACACACGCACGCTCACACGCACACGCCCACACGCCCCTTCTCAATAGCGCCGCGCATGGACAATAGGGGGAACGCTAACATCAAAGGCAGCCATCAGGGACGTTCGTGGGGAGATTTGTTGTTAGGTTTATACTACAGTCACGCCAAAAAGTCATTAAGGGATATTAGTCAGCTTAGGAAGGACCTCTAGGGTTTACAAGGGGTATTTATTTTAAACATTTAGGGAGAGGTAGGTTAGTTTGCTCCCTAGACCTCTAACTAGCTTTATAAAACATCCCCAAGACACTCCTTCGATATTAATTTGTACATTTTTCGGTAGAAACTCCTCCCTGGCCAGAGCCTGGCCGGAGGCCGCTTCATACTAAATCACTGGCTTGCTATCGCTCGCCAGAAAAAATAGACACCTAAATGGATCGACATAATTTAATGTTGAAGAAAAATAGGTTGAAAGATCTTAAAATCGCCAAAATAATGGGGCTAACGTCATAAAATATCAAACCTAAGATGAAGTGGAGGGAGAAAGGGAACCAGAATAATAAAGTCCCTCCCCTTAACTCCCATAGATACTTTCTACACCCAGTAACATCGCCTGATGTTAGCCAGTACAATGAATAAATGTGCCATAATACCAAAAGGGTTAAAACAATTACCACTTGCGAGTATCGGCCTATAAGGAAGTTGGATCTGTAGACATTAATATTAACAAAATTATTACCTAAAAATAATACGGTCGTAGTTCATTTACAAATACATGAAACCAAATTCAACATACTTTCTATCCATCAGAAACCTACATTATAATTGCTTTTATGTTTAATATTTATGTTTACGGCTCCAACTTCCTCGTAGCCGGAATCTTGCAGGTGGTGAATTATAAGTATATTGTATATAATATGTACTGTATTTATGAAGTTCATCTCATAAAAATGCGTTCCCCGACCAGAAACTTCGTGTGTCCAGGCATTTTGAGCCCAACGTCCCTTGAATTTGGAGCTCTGTCACTCTTTTGGCTTTGGGGAAGACACTCGTTACAGACAGTCGGCCTTTTGCCTCTTTCACACACACACACACACACAAACAGAATTGCTTTCACACCACCACAATCACAACCATTATAAATATCGTCACTACCGTCAACATTATAAGTGATACCATAAAACAAAATAATAATAATACAAAAAAATAAGCCAATCCTACGTCCAACATGGTAACTAACTCTGTGAGTTAACCAGGGCAGTGAGTTACATGAACATATATTTCAAACCCAACCCAGGATCGAACCATGGACAGTCAGGGCCTAATTAACCCCTTCAGTACCGGCTACGTCTCTTCAATGTTTGTCTAGCTATATTTAAATGATTGTGTGTTGTTCAAGAAGGATCTGTAGTAGTAAGAAGGGTTAAGTGAGATAGTTCGAAGCCTGTTAACCCGGGAACGCCGAGAACACTTTTACGAGGTTTTGGTGGGCAAAGGCGAGAACACTCTTAACCTCTCAGCTGTGCAGCCCCTGTAGTATACACCATACCCCTGTGCGTAGGTATTTATATGTATTCCTCACTAAAATTGTTAATTTACCATAAATATAATTAATACTTATCTATATGCACCTATTTTACGTTTAATATGAAGATAGTAACATGCTACAACAATAAAACAAGTGGGAATATCATTTGTATGATCAAAATCACGAATTGATAGGGAGTGGTTCAGTCAACAATTGTGAGCCAGCCGGCCTCATATCCTCCTCTCTCGAGGCCTGCAGAGAGACTGAGGCCTGTATCTCACTCTCTCGCTCCTTCCCACGCATAGACACACACATGACCACACCCTATGATCGGTTTGGAGATGTTTACACAAAAATATACCAATGAATAAGGGAATAACAGGGAAAATAGGTGATAATTGAAAGGGGGGGGGAGGGGGGAAGAGGGGAAGGAGGGGATGTGGAGGAGTGATATGAGGCATGGAGGGAAAAAAAGATTCAAGTGCTACTGGGGTTTTAAAAAAAAAAAAAAATTTAGGCCTAGGATATTAACACCTTACGAGCGGCCTATGCGGTTTATTTATGTGTACCGCCCAGCGGGGTGTTTTTAGCCAAAATAGGGCTGTTTACGTGATCATTTTCATGCCTAAATAAGACCCAGAACGTAAAACAAGTACCTATCTCTGAAAGGGCATAAACAGAGCTTTCGAATGACACCATAACGATCCTTGTATGATGGATAGTTTTCTTGCAATAACCGTGCAACGCGAGTGCAAAAAGCAGGTAATTCGGTACTTTCGGTACATAATTGAGTATGTAGCGAGTGAGAGAGGGAGGAGGGAGCTGAGATTTGTGTCAGTAGGTTCGCCGCGGTGGTCTGGAGCAGTCATACGCTCGCTAGTCTCCTGCCACCACTTGTCTCTCTCTCTCAGCCACATTACGTGCTGAAATTGTCACTCGAGTTATGTCGAGCGCCGCCACATAGTCAAGCTTTATTTAACTCGACTTAAGTGGTGGGCCGCTTTTTAAGGGTTAACACCTTACGAGCGGCCTATGCGGTTTATTTATATGTACCGCACAGCGGGGTGTTTTTAGCCAAAATAGGGCTGTTTACGTGATCATTTTCATGCCTAAATAAGACCCAGAACGTAAAACAAGTACCTATCCCTGAAAGGGCATAAACAGAGCTTTCGAATGACACCATAACGATCCTTGTATGATGGATAGTTTTCTTGCAATAACCGTGCAACGCGAGTGCAAAAAGCAGGTAATTCGGTACTTTCGGTACATAATTGAGTATGTAGCGAGTGAGAGAGGGAGGAGGGAGCTGAGATTTGTGTCAGTAGGTTCGCCGCGGTGGTCTGGAGCAGTCATACGCTCGCTAGTCTCCTGCCACCACTTGTCTCTCTCTCTCAGCCACATTACGTGCTGAAATTGCCACTCGACCTATGTCGAGCGCCGCCACATAGTCCAGCTTTATTTAACTCGACTTGTGTTGCTCGCCGCTAATTAAGGGTTAAGAGTCTCCCTGCAGTCGCCCAGTAAAACCTCTTAAGAGTCTCCCCACAGCTGCTGGGTTAAGAGGTAAGGCCTAAAAAAAACTTTTAAAAGTAGCACTTAAAAAAACAAAGTGTTTAAGTGAGATAATTCCCCTCCATACCTCCTGTCACTCCTCCACATGTGTCAAAATCCCTTCTTTTCCCCCTTTCGCACCCCCCCCCTTCAATTATCACCTATTTTCCCTCTTATTCCCATATTTATTGGTGTATTTACCGTGCCAATATCTCTAAGCTGATCCTAGGGTGTGGTGTTGCGTGTGTCTATGTGTGGGAAAGAGAGAGAGAGACAAGCTTCAGACCCTCAGTCTATCTCCAGGCATCGAGAAAGGAGGGTGTAGGCCTCACGTGTCTCTCACCTCATGAATGAACGGTCGGCAATAATTCACGATTTCCACCATCCAAACACTATTCCCACTTGTTTTATTGTTGTTACATGTTACTATCTTCATATTAAACGTAAAATAGGTGCATATGAATAAGTAATAACAATATTTATCGTATAATGATGATTTTAGGTCGGAAAGAGGCCTAATATCGTCGCCCAGTTACATGGTATCCACTACATACAGCTCGCGCTTTAGAGGTTAATTATTGGAGGTTCTTTTTAAACTGAATATGATCGTCTAACAGTTGCCATAATATAATGAATAGGATGTCACCGGCACTGTATGGGTTAACCTACTCCACCATGACGGGATACGTTGACACCGTGGTGAAGTGGCTTTAAGCATGGGCTCTCGTCCTGACTGTTCGTGGATCGATCCTGGGAAGGGTATATATTTATAAACATGTATTATTAACTGATTTTATATACATATAGAAGACCCTGTGAACAAAAAGGAAAACAAAACTATAAACATTATAATAGTTCACATATCAACAATACACATTCAGCTAGAGCTCCACACCCAAGCACTCAATTGCACACTCAAAAATCCATGCGCTACATCAAACTATATAAAAAATGATATGTAGCATCCCGAATTGCTTGCCAATATTTCAACGGGCAAAACGTAGCGTATACAATATATCCCCCCCCCCCCCCCCCTCCCTCTCTCTCTCTCTCTCTCTCTCTCTCTCTCTCTCTCTCTCACTATTTGTTGTACACCTTACAGTTCGTGAATGTATGTATTTTGTCGTATAAACGCTTACTTCCCCCCCCCCCACTCTCTCTCTTTCTCACACACACACACATACATACAAAATCCCTCCCCCTCTCTCTCTCTCACACACACATTTTTCCGCCGTTTGATCTATACATTTTTGTTTCCTTTTATAACATTCTCCCTATTCATCCTGTTTCTATTTGTTTTGTTCCTTTCTATCTTTTCCACTATCGCTCTTTCTTCTGCTGTGTTTATATTGCTTCCTTCCTCTCTCTCTCTCTCTCTCTCTCTCTCTCTCTCTCTCTCTCTCTCTCTCTCTCTCTCTCTCTCTTTCTACTACGATGACTATTTGTTTTCGGACGATGGAGTTCATCTGAACCAGGTGGGAGCAGCGCGTTTTGGGCGTCTTCTCAACGATGGATGCGGTGAAGGATTTTCGGAGAAGAAATCGACTCAGCACAGGACAACCAGGAAGGAGGACCGAAGACAGCGAGGACGGCAATCTACAAAGGAATTAAATACTAATCCGTCAAGAACCGCGAATTTGGATAAAGCTCCACCAACACGACCCAAATTCAAAACCGTCAGGGATAACGACCGAGGACCGAGGACAGCCATGAATGTAAATGTAGATCCGACCAGAACCAAAAATTCGATGAAAGAACGATCTGCGAGTTCTAAAACCGCAACTTTAAAGGTTTTCTATGCAAACGCTCGTAGCATACGCAATAAATTTTCAGATTTAGAGGAACTAGTGTTTACAGAAAATTATGATGTGATTGGCATAACAGAATCTTGGCTCAATACACAAGATAGAGACTTTTTAGCAGAGTATTCACTTCCCGGTTATGTAATGTTTGAGAACAGCCGAATAAATAAAAATGGAGGTGGCGTTTTATTTTATATCAAAGAAAGTCTTAACCCGACCCTCGTGTCAAAACCTCAAATTGTGAACGTCGACACATCTTTTGTGCTAATAAAGAATAATAAAGGTACAAAAATAATACTTGCGTTAATATACAGACCTCCAGCTCAATCAGTGCAAACTGACCGAGAAATTTACGAACAAATTGCAGATGTAAGTAACTCACAAGATACCGTAATTTTTGGCGACTTTAATTTACCTGTGACCAAGTGGGGCGATACTCTTACTTCACACTCCGGACATGACTTGTATACGAACTTGCAAGAGAGTTCGCTTTATCAATTTGTTCGAATGCCGACCCGTGGTAATAACGTTCTTGACATTGTACTTGCAACAAAAGAAGAATTGATAGAGAATTTGAATGTTGGTGATGAATTCAGTAACAGCGACCATCGTACGATAACTTTCACTTTAAAGTTTACTAGTAACGAACCAAATAGTAGCATCGAAAAAGTCCCTAATTTCAAGAAAGCAAACTTCCATAAACTTAGAGCTATGTTTAAAGAAACTGACTGGAGCTTTTTAATTAACAATAACGACATAAATACATCTTGGAAGTTATTCGAAACCACTTACCTAAAGCAGTGCAAGACTACATACCATCGAAAATACGGCGTCCAGGCCATAATAATAAGCCCAAATGGTGGAATAAAGATATTTCAAACTGCCTGCTTGCTAAAAAATTTGCTAATGATAGATTAAAATCCTCACAAAATGACGAAGAACGGGTGAAATTTGTAGAGCTACGACGCAAAGCCAAAAAGTTAATTAAGCAAAGTAAAAAGACCTTAGAGTTACATATTGCGAATCAAAGTAAAACAAACCCGAAAGAATTCTATAGTTATATCAGAAAGAAAAAAGTAGTTACTTCAACTGTTGGACCGTTAGTCGATGAAAAAGGAGAATACACCAAAGACGAAGTACAAATGAGTAATGCCCTCAATACCTTCTTTGCATCAGTTTTTACAACAGAAGACCTCAGTGATATCCCTACACCATCGCCGATTTAGATTGATAATTCAGATGTTCTAAGCAATATCACCGTTACAGAGAGAGAATATTGAATTGTTTAGATAAACTCAAGGTAAATAAAACGCCAGGACCTGATACAATCTCGCCTAGAGTTCTAAAGGAAGCAAAGAATGAGCTCTCCAAACCACTGACATTACTATTCAATAAATCCTTGCAGTCTGGAACTATGCCTGATCAGTGGAAGCTAGCCAACGTAACACCGATATTCAAAAAAGGCAGCAAATCCCTACCCAGTAACTATCGTCCAATTAGCTTAACCTCAGTTGTATGTAAAATGCTAGAAACGGTCATACGAGACAGACTCGTAAATCACTTAGAGGAAAATAACATACTTAAAGATACTCAACACGGCTTTCGTAAAAAACGTTCCTGTTTAACAAACCTCTTAGACTTCTTCCACGATATCCTCAACCTCTACGATGAGAGTAAAGCTGTAGATATTATATACCTTGATTTTCAAAAGGCCTTTGACAAAGTTCCCCACAAACGTTTACTGCTAAAACTAAAAGCGCATGGAATACAAGACGGTGTGTTGAAATGGATAGAAAATTGGCTCAGCAACAGAAAGCAAAGGGTAGTCATAAACGGTAAGGCATCTAAATGGACCAATGTAAGTAGCGGGGTACCCCAGGGATCGGTACTAGGACCAATTCTCTTTCTAATTTACATCAACGACATAGATGAGGGTCTCACCTGCACAATCTCAAAATTTGCTGACGATACAAAAATTGCAAATAGCGTACTCTCAAAAGAACAAGTTGACGATATGCAACACAATCTAGATAAATTGTCATGTTGGGCCCAAATTTGGCAAATGAGTTTCAATGCGGATAAATGTAAAGTACTACATGTCGGATACCTAAATGAGAAAGCAAACTATTCGATGAATGGCACTCAGCTTAAGAATGTAAACAGAGAAACTGATCTGGGAGTAACAATATCGAGTAACCTAAAACCGAGTCAACAATGTTCAGAAGTTGTTAAGAAGGCAAACAAAATAATTGGCTTTATAGGCAGGTCATTTGAGCATAAATCCAAAGAAGTTATCCTAACCCTTTACAATTCCTTAGTCCGCCCTCTTCTGGAATACTGCGTTCAATCCTGGTGCCCTTATCTCCAAAAAGATATAAACAAGCTAGAACGAGTTCAACGTAGAGTTACCAAAATGATACCTAGCCTAAAGAACAAACCATACGAAGAGCGTCTTAGAGAATTAAATCTATTTCCTTTAACCCAGCGCAGATTAAGAGGCGACTTAATTCAAGTGTTCAAAATCATCAAAGGCATCGACAATATGAACTGTAGTAAGTACTTCACTATCGACCAATCTAATTACACGCGGGGAAACGGTTGCAAAATTATTGGTAAATCTTTTAACTCGCACGAATCTAAGAATTTCTTCTTCAATCGAGTTGTCAACTTGTGGAATGGGCTTCCCCGAGACGTTATAGACTGCAGCACCGTTGATTCATTTAAATTCCGCCTAGACAAATATCTCGCATCAAACCCGCGACTGACTGCGTTTGTAAATGAATAACTTTATCCTCCCCTCAGTTACTAACCCATATGTCCCCTACTAGCTTCCTAGTCCTGCCACGTTAGTGGCAGGGCAGTGGTTCCCTTTCCAATGTTCCCTTACCCACTCTGAACCACTGTTTGGACACTTGATCCTCAGTGTTTTGGAGGACGAGCAACCTAGAAGGGTCACTGGACCTGTTGTTGCTTGATTTCCTTTGTACTCCTTTGTACTCTCTCTCTCTCTCTCTCTCTCTCTCTCTTTCTCTCTCTCTCTCTCTCTCTCTCTCTCTCTCTCTCTCTCTCTCTCTCTCTCTCTCTCTCGTTATCAGATCTTGTTATCAGTACAAATGAAAACTTGATATATAAACTTGACGTCGGTGAACACTTATCTACGTCTGATCACAAGCTTATTAGAATTGACATAAATTGCAAATATACTATTGAAAAACATGACATAAAAATTGCAGATTTTAAAAATGCAAATTACAGCGAACTTAGGAAAGCCCTCAGTGACTTACATATTCAGCTAAGTAATATTGACACAAGTGAACTGTGGGATAAATATAAAGACATATTCATGAGTGCCCAGAATAAATATAAAGACATATTCATGAGTGCCCACTGCCCAGAATAAATATATAGCCACTAAATTAAAGTAAATACTAGCGAAAACAAACCTTGGTCCAATCAAAATATTTGCAAGGCGCTAAGGGAAATAAATAAATATCATAAACTAACTAAAAATGACATAAATAATGAACACTTCAGCTATCTATACAAACAAAGTAGAACAAAAGTAAAGAAATTATTAACAACGCATGAAATAGGAAACTTTACCATAAGCAAAAGTGATGTGTTATGTAAGCTGAACAATTTAAATATTAATAAAACCCCTGGGCCAGATAATATTCACCCAAGAATTCTGAAAAACGTGAAAGAAAAAATAGCGCAGTCCTTAACTAACATATTTAACTTGTCGCTTGTCGGCATCAACTCAGCTAGACCACAACACAGATCACTACTATAGGTAGCGCCAACGAACTTGACAATTATCTCGATCCCTGACCTCTTCGTAACTCAAAAGGATCTTGAGCAAACTGGCTGTAAATTTCCACACCTATTTCCTGCTGGACTCTTCCCAAATGTTAGAAATGTCAGCCCAATTGCTTTAATTCATTTTGAGTTATAAGAGGTTAAGGGGTCCAGATTATTGTCAAGTTCGTTGGCGCTACCTATAGCCACACTCAACATTAGTAAAGCCTTCGATGCCATCCCCCGCCACAACCTAACAAACAATATCTACAACACAAACATGCACAACAACACAAAAAGGTGGCTGGCCAACTTCCTAGCAGGCAGATGTGCACACGTATCTTTTGCCGGTCAGTCATCTAGCATCAGAAACTTTCCAAATGGAGTCCCACAAGGCTCCGTCCTATCGTCCGCACTCTTCAATCTGGACATGCAAAACATAACTATACCCAATACACCCCAAATAAACTTAGCCTCCTATGCAGATGACATAACACTCACATGCACACACCATGACCCAAACACAGCAACAGATCTCCTTTAACCCTATATCAACACACTACATGGCTGGTGCACTACAAACAGACTTAATCTAGCCCCAGCCAAATCCACCACAACCCTGCTCATAAGCTGGACAAGAGAACACGAATACATCCCTCAACTCAGCATAAACAACACACCCCTAACACATACACACTCACCCAACATCCTAGGAGTAACATATGATACTCATATGACATTCAAACAGCACACCACAAACACGAAAAAAGCCCTGACACCCAGACTTAACGCCCTCAGGTCACTTGCTCACACAAAATTTGGACACAACAAAGAAACCACCACCACAGTTTATAAACAATATATAAGATCAGTGATGGGATACACAAGCCCAGCCTGGGCTTCTAACCTAGCTGAAACACATCATAAGACCTTACAGACTATTCAAAACAAAGCCCTAAAAATCATTACAGGCTGCACAGGTACTACTGTACACCCACAGATCACCTACACCAAGAAACCAAAATCCTCATAGTGAAAGACCATCTGGACATGAGAGGCACTCAATTCCTGGCAGCAGCCTCCACGAACCAAAACCATCCACTACACTACATGGCAACACACCCACAGACACCCAGAAATATCAAAACAACACCCAGCACATGGTATCACACACAAATACTGTCCTCTCTCCCTCCCTGTCCACCCCAAACCAACTTCCAGAAGCACTCCCATACTCATATCTCTCGCCGATCCATCCACGCACTCATAGACAACACGCAGCTGCAAGCACGACCTCCCGAAATCCATCCTTCCGAATCCTCCCTTCCCCGCGAGAACAAAGTCCACCTGGCCAGGCTGATATGCGGACACCATCCAGCTCTTCTGAGCTATCAGAAGAGACTGGATGACTCCGTCGTCGACACCTGCCCGGGATGTAACGCAGCACCCCATACCATCAAACACATCATAGAAGATTGCATTTCACACAACCACTTACGCCAACAACACAATTTACACTCAATGAGAGCTCTGTGGGAAAGCCCGATCGTGGCCATGGCCTTCCTCAGGGACTCGGGGCTGTTCGGCGAGGCAGCTTAGGGAACAACAACAACAACAACAACAACTTGTCGCTCAATCAGGAAACCGTACCTAGTGATTGGAAAACTGCAACTATCACTCCAATAATTAAGAAAGGAAATAAAGCCCAAGCAAATAATTATAGACCAATCAGTTTAACGTCAATGATAGGAAAAATTATGGAAACAATTCTGAGAGACAAGATAGTAGATTATCTGGAGTCAAACAAATTAATAAGAGAAAGCCAACATGGCTTTAGATCCAGTAAGTCATGCTTAACAAATTTGATAGAATTTTATAATAAACTATTTACACATAACGATTCTACTAAATCATTAGACATAATTTACTTAGATTTCCAAAAAGGCATTCGATAAGGTACCTCATGGAAAATTATTGAAGAAATTGAAAATGTTGGGCATTAAAGGACAAATTCATACCTGGATAATAAGCTGGCTGACAAACAGAAGGCAGAGAGTAGTGATAAATGGAGTAGAATCTGAGTGGGAGCCTTTTTATAGTGGAGTGCCTCAGGGATCGGTCCTGGGGCCAGTTTTGTTTCTAATCTATATAAATGACATCGATGTTGAACTAAATAATACTATCTGAAAGTTCGCTGATGACACAAAGAGAGGAAAATCAGTATTAACTGAAGAAGACAGAAATAAACTGCAATCTGATTTAAATAAAACAGTAGAGTGCTCGGAAAAATGGCAGATACCATTCAATGTTGACAAATGCCATGTCTTGCAAATAGATAATAACAAAAAATATGAATACAAGATGAAAGGTCAGCCAATCAAAACAAGTGCATTAGTTAACCCCTTACGGACGGGGATGTTTGTAACTTCTAATACCTGCCAGGCGGGCATATTTACCCTAAACAAGCTTCATTACATGCTGCTTTTCATGCAAAAACAAAAACCAGAGCGTAATACAATTATGTATCCGTGAAAGGGCAATAATAGAGCTTTCCAAGGACACCTGAATAATCCTTGTACGACCACGGGTTATCCTGTAGCGATCGCGCAACGAGAGGTGAAAAACCCTAAAATA
Organism: Paralithodes platypus; assembly: GCA_032716605.1. NCBI lineage: Eukaryota > Metazoa > Arthropoda > Malacostraca > Decapoda > Lithodidae > Paralithodes > Paralithodes platypus. The sequence continues at coordinate 11,509,398 of CM064533.1, read as the reverse complement.
CGGTAATTTCCCCAGTTTTTTCCTGGTCTCGCGAGGCCGTAGGTGTGGAATGTTGCAGAGGTGGTGTCAGTCGCGGCACTAGGGCCGTGCCGAATGGTCAGAGCCTGCCTATCATCCTCCCAACGCGTGGACACTCTCTCAGAGCCGATAATGTGCTCAGAATCCCTTCCGACTATTGTCGGGCACCGCAGGGGTGGCCATTATTCTCTCGGCCGACATATGTTGGGCACCGCGGCTTGAGTGTTAAAGACTTGAGGGTTCTTATATCTGAAAACCTAAAGACTTCAGATCAACGTGCAGCATCTGCGAATAAGGCCAATCGAGCATTGGGATATATTTAGAGAAATTTTACTTATAAAGATGAGATTATAGTACCTATATTTAAAAGCATAGTGAGGCCCCATCTTGAATATGTTGTGCAATTTTGGTCTCCTTATCTAAGCAAGGACATTGGAAAGCTCGAGTCGAGTCGGTGCAGGTTAGAGCGACAAAGTTGATTCTGTCACTAAGAAATAAATCTTATTATGAAAGACTAAAAAAAAAAAAAAAAATCACTTAAGAAAAGAAGATTGCGAGGTCAATTAATCGAGTGTTTCAAAACACTAAAGGGATTTGACAAAATTGATGTAGATTCACTTTTCCAAATAGATAATAGTTCATTAACTCGGGGAAATGGAATTAAATTAAAATCGAGGAGGGCGAATCTCGATGTCACAAAGAACTTCCTTCACCTACAGTGTGGTCCTCGAGTGGAACAAATTGCCTGAGAAAGTGGTACAATGTAAGACAATTGACACTTTCAAAAGAAGTCTAGACATTCATTTTTTGAGGAGGTGGGAATAAAAAAACAGGTCAAGCATCAGTAGTATATAATATTTCGCATCTTCGTTCTTTAAAATAAATTTCCCAGTAGAAGTTTTTTATTTTTTTCTCATTCTGCTGGGTGACTTCTTTCCCCAACTTAATTTCATGCCGACCAACGGTCGGAGGGAGGGGTGGGTGGGGAGAGAGCCTTCTTCTTTGCTATCCTTGCCTTCCACTTTGTAGCAAATTCTATTCTAGCATTAAGTCCGGACTACCTGGTTGGGACCGCAAGGACTGTGTAGTATGTGTATCTATGTAACTGTATGTATGTAACTCTCTCTCTCTCTCTCTCAATATTTGTTGTGCCTCTTACATTCCGCTAGTATAGGTATTTTTCTATGAACTCTCACTCTCCCTCCCCCCCCACCCCACCCCCTCCCCACCCCTCTCTTTCTCTCTCTCTCTCTCTCTGTTTCTCTCACATACACACTTACCTCTTCCCTCTCCTCTCTCCGTCTCTCCAACTCCCCTACCTCTCTTTCTCTATTCCCCTACCCTTTCATTATCTCTCTCCCTCTCTCTCTCTCTCTTTTCCCCTACCTTTTCATTATCTCTCTCCCTCCCCCTTTCTCTCTTCCTCTCTCTCTCTCTCTCTCTCTATCTCTCTTTCTCTTTTCCCCTACCCTTCCATTATCTCTCCCTCACTCCCCCTCTCTCTCTCTCTCTCTCTCTCTCTCTCTCTCTCTCTCATTCTCTTCATCTCTCTCTCTTTTCCCCTACCCTTTCATTATCTCTCCCTCACCCCCCCCCCTCTCTCTATCTCTCACTCTATCTCTCTCTTTTCCCCTACCCTTTCATTATCTCTCCCTCATCCCCCCTCTCTCTCTCTCTCTCTCTCTCTCTCATTCTCTCTATCTCTCTCTCTTTTCCCCTACCCTTTCATTATCTCTCCCTCACCCCCCCCCCTCTCTCTCTCTCTCTATCTCTCACTCTCTCTATCTCTCTCTCCTTACCCCTACCCTTTCATTATCTCTCTCCCTCCCCCCCACCCCCCACCCCCCTTATATCAAAGTGAATATTTAGGCTGGTCCCCAAAGAACCCTGCTGACATTTACCAGGCCATAGCCAGCCTGTGTGTGTGTGTCGTGTGGTGTGTGTATGTGTGGTATGTGCGTGTGTGCGTGTGTGCGTGTCTCATATGTTACGATCCAGGTTCATAAAGACACAGGGCTCTTCAACATTGGACTAGATAATGGCAAAAAGCAACAACGGTAACACTAGATCCAACCCCTGCCTTAAACACTGGAAAACAAAACACCATTACCGCCCTGAGTCGTGCCTGGACAACGAGGTATCCTATGACTCGGTAACTGGTGCACACACACTAGGCTGACGCTCAATGAAACAGCCTATTCTCAAACAGTAAAAGATTACTCGATTATGTTACACAAAGAAAAGATAGTTAACGTGATTAATTAACGTTACGGTAGATACTCAAATAACTGGCACTCCTGTATTAAAGAAAGTGCAATGCTAGTCCTGCAACATCAACTGGAAACTTCTGAAATAAGTCTGATGCTGGGAAGATGTCCGTAAAGAATCTTGAACAATTATAATGCAGAATACGGGTCACAATAAATGCTAGGACATATAGTAATAATAGGCAGGCGAATAATAAAGACTGCGCAAAGGTAGTAATGCTCGACAACTAAAGAAATGCTTCGTGACACAACGCAACAGCCTACTCGGGTTGTGCAACTCAACAACAACCTCGGCTCAAAAGTGCAGTGAATAATAATGCTGCATACATATAATAAGGGGGCTTATCTCTAACCAGTGTCTGCTCAGTTAATAAAGTCTAGCTGGGGTATCAAGGCAGGGCAACAATGGGCGAGCATGCGGCTCGGCTCGTAGCCTAACGTTGTCCGAGGGTGGTATAATGAAGATTACGTTATATGACGGGGATGCTCTCTTGATAAATCTAGGTCTCTAGTACCTAGCTCTATCCTGGCGATCCCTCAGAAGTCAACACAAAGAGGCAGCACTATGTTGTGAGGGATAGGCTATGGCCCTCTCACACCACAGCGCTGTGCTCGCAAAGTAAACCAACCCGAAGACAACTTAGGCTCCCACAGTACCTGTCGATGTCGTGCAGAGCTTAGCTAACACTGCACACAACGGAGACAACGACACAGTAACCTTACCCCTAGTCTAGCTTTAGATAACCAAGCAGAATCACTCAACACCTTGCAAGGGAGACATATACCGGTCTACAACCTTCCCGAGAGAGGACACATACGGAAAAGTCCGTCTCTCTAAACCTCAATAAAGCATAATACCTCCTTAACCTAATACATGGAAATATCTGAGAGCTTCGCGTACAATACGACTGGTCGACGGTGAACGTCTATGCTGAAACCAGAAGGGATGTTGAGTTTAATAAAGATTAGAGAATGAGAAAGGAGAAGTCGAGAGAGAGAAATAGTATGCAAAGTAGCGAGTATGGGGGACAGAATTGCAATGGATGTAGGCGATACGCGTATCAGGCAAGCTCTGAGCTGGTAAAAAACACGAGGCCGCGACGGGAATGGACTAGTTGACCACCCGGCCGCCAACGCCGTCAGCGCCCAAGCGAGCCGCGTCATAGCTCACCTCGCTGCCGGGTGTACTCCCTCACACTCTCTCGCTCGCCTCCCACACAAGCAACATTTATATTATAGCGAATATAAAATATAAGGCGCGGTCACAGACCAAAACAAAGACCATTTCTAGACTGTCTGTGGCAACACGACACTAATGAAATAAAGCAGATCATTCTAGGACAACTGTAGCCTATCCCCCCATCCTGGCGAGCGCTAGCGAGCTGCAATGCCCCACGCAACCATTCTGCTAACGCCGGGAGGCGTCACACATAGCAGAAGGGTACATGAGCGATCCATAGTAGCTGCCTTATAGTACTTTGATAGTGTTTGGTTGGTTAGTTGGCTCTTTCTCACTCTGTCTCGCTCTCTCTCTCTCTCTCTCTCCTTTTCTATGCTTACATCCTTATACGCTTTCCTATTTTGTTGGTTTGTTTCCGCCCTCTCTTTCTCTCACTCTCTCACGCAATCACTCTCTCTTTCTCACTCTGTCTCTCAGTCTCACTCTCTCTCTCTCTCCTTTTCTATGCTTATATCCTTATACGTTTTCCTATTTTGTTGGGTTGTTTCCGTCCTCTCTTTCTCTCACTCTCTCACGCACTCACACTCTCCCCTTTCCTATTTGCCTTTGTTTTCTCACTCTCACACCCACTCACTCTTACTCTCTCAATTTATACTTTCGTTTTTTCGTTCATCATAATGCATCATAAGGTTCAAAGGGTTAACCCATACTGTACCGGTGACATTAATTCATTATATTTTGGCAACTCTTAGACAGTTTTATTCTGATTAGGAAGGATTTCTAGCTATAACAAGGCTTCAAACTATATCAACCAACCCTTATAATTACTGCAGATCCTTCCTAAGCTGCATAGTATCGTCTAAATATAGCTAGAATAAAATATAACACCCGTCGTTGGTACTCAAATGGTTAACCCACACAGTACCGGTGATGTATTTTTCATTGTATTGTGGAAACTATAAGACGATCGTATTCAGTTTAGGAATAATAAGGCTTCAAACTATCTCCAGCAATCCTTTCAACTAACGCAGATCCTTCCTAAGCTGCATAATATCGTCTAAATATAGCTAGAATAAAAGATAACACACGTCGTTGGTACTCAAAGGGTTAAAGGGTGTCACACGAGCACTTCAACCTCGGATGTATCGGAGCCACAGTAACCGAGTCATAAAGTAGCTAATATCGATATTTACAAGTCTATTCGCTGTAAGTAGGCGAGCAATCATGACCTCTAACCTCAGTAACTCAAAAACGACTAGGGTAATCGAGCTAATATTTCTACCATTTGGGAAGAGTCAGTCAAGGAATAGATGTGGAAATTTACAGCCAATTTGCTCTAGCCCTGTTTGAGTTACAGAGGATAGAGGTCATGATTTATCGCCTACTTACAGCGAATAGCTGATAATTTTCTCTATCATAATTGTCTCTTTGAATCTCCGCTGTGTCGCTCAATTATTATGGACATTATAAAACTTGCAAAATAAACGGTGACCGGACAACTCAACCAGTAGACCATTTCAACCAGTACGGTTAGGTTAGGTTAGGTTAAGTTAGTACTATATTTTGGCACCGGTTTGGTTGGTCTTGGTTGATTTGGCACTGGTTGAGAGCTACTGGTTGAAATGGTCTACTGGTTGAGATGTCCGGGAACCATAATAAACAAACCAAAACAGGGACGACACATTATAAATACAAAATAACTTATTAATATCACTATGTGGAAATAACGATTTAGAAAAAAATATTTAAGACGTTTCACCTCATTAGTTTTGGCGATATCAAGACGGTTCACCACATTATTTTGTTTTGTTTTTGTTTTTTTTGGGGGAGGGGGGGGGGGGGGGGAGTGACAGCGAGCCTGTAACATGGAAAAAAGCAGCCGTCGACTGGGAGCTTTATATGAAAAATGTACACATTTAGGTTGGAGGGGGTCAGGATGGGCATTATTTAGTTTGAAGGAATTCTAGGAAGGCGTTTTGTTAGCCTAGGTGACAAGCTAAAATACATCGCTCGAAAATTACAAAAACAAGCATAATCCTCAATAATAATTAAATATCCCAATAACCCACAAGGCGTCGGACCAGCTAGTGTTTAACCAGTAGCTCTCAACCAGTGCCAACACAACCAATACTGTTAATATAGGTTAGGGTTCGGTTAGTTCTTTGTATTGGCACTGCTTTAAGGGGGGATGGGTGGATTTATTGGTTAATTTATGTATATTTGTATTATATAGTTTTGTTCCTCCCTAGACCTCCATCAAGCTTATAAAAAACACTCCCTAGGCCCCCCTCCAAGATAAATTTGTACATTTTTCGATAGCAAAATGTAAATGTATCATACTTTTTATATATCAGCAAGCTACATTATCACTGTATTTCTGTTATATAGGCTCCAACTTTCTTGTAGCCTGAAATTTGCAAGTAGTCAATATATATTCTTACAATTTCTACTATTGTTGATCATGGATGACGTCATTGAGCAAATGTTCTCTTTTAAATGAGGTAATGAAGTATCTGTGCCACGTTTTAAGGGCGTATTTTATCTGGAACCCTTCTCCTTCATGTTTAGCCCCTTTAGTTTTGACATTTTAAGACGTTTGCTTCATTAGATTGGTCTTTCGCCCCATTTCGTTGTCAATGTTATGACCTTTCCTGCCATTTACACCACACTTCCTTCCAATACACCAAAACACTGTTTTTCTGTTACTCTATCAACTTGCATTAATTATTATTATTATTATTATTATTATTATTGCATTTTATTTATTTATTTATGTATTTATTTATTTATTCGGGGTGGGGGGTTGTTTTGGTATACAAATGGCCCGGCCTAAGGCTTGTTAGTCCTAAACTGCGGGCTCACCAGGAACAAAATTGACACCCAATTTTGTTTTTCTTCTATTAGTATGAAGGAAAAAAAAAAGAAAAAAAAAAAGGATGTCTGTAACAATTGCCCAAGTAAATAAATAAATCAATATATATTCTTAATGTGATTTTCATTATACAACTATATATGCATACTCAGTTTACGAACAAACTTTCTTTTGCATAAGTTACACATTGATATGTGAAATGTTATGCAAAAGAAAGTGTATTAGTAAATTGATTATATAAGTTTTAGTTGCATAATTAAATTCGTAGAGTGGTTTCTACCGAAAAATTTACAAATTAATCTAGAAGGGGGATCTAATTAAATGCTTGTTTTTTTAAGTTGATGGAGGTCTAGGGAGGAAACTAGAATAATAACACATCAATGAAAAATCGACCTAAAAGTTAACAATGCTGGATGGAGATCTAGGGAGGAAACTAAAAAAAAAAAAAAGTAGATAAATAAAACAAGTAAATAAATATAAGAATTAAAAAAAAATCTCCTCTTCTTTTCTTATCACAAGACTCGACCAGAAGATCTGCCAGTGTGAGCTCGCCCATTGTGCCTTTTATTGTCTCACGCCCATGGAGCTAAGGGGGAGCTAGTTGCTTTGACTGGACCCCCTTCTCCCTCATGTTTAGCACCGTTAGTTTTGACATTGTAAGACGTTCGTTTCATTAGTTTGTCTATATGAAGACTTTTCCTCCCATTACTTTACCAATGTTAGGACTTTTTGTTCCATTTAGGTGTTCTTGTATATTTTCAGGCGAGCCAGTAATTTTGGAGGAATTATTTCTACCGTAAACATGTACGACTATATCTCGAAGGGGATCTTGAGGATAGTTTATTATTTCTACCGTAAACATGTACGACTATATCTCGAAGGGGATCTTGAGGATAGTTTATTATTTCTACCGTAAACATGTACGACTATATCTCGAAGGGGATCTTGAGGATAGTTTATTATTTCTACCGTAAACATGTACGAATATATCTCGAAGGGGATCTTGAGGATAGTTTATTATTTCTACCGTAAACATGTACGAATATATCTCGAAGGGGATCTTGAGGATAGTTTATTAAGGGGAGATGGGTCTGTTTTCTGGTCCCCTTTCTTCCTCGTGTTAAGCCCCATTTGCTTAAAGATTATAAGACGTTCGTCCCATTAGTTTGGCGATTTTAACACGTTTCGCCCCATTTCGTTGTCAATTTTAACATTGTTCATGCCATTTAGGTGTCGATTTTATTCCTGGCGAGCGATAGCGAGCCTGAAATGGGCCGGAAAAAGTTTCTGCCGAAAAATGTACAAATATATCTTGAAGAGGGATGTAAGGGGTGTTTTTCTAAGCTTGATGGAGGTCCAGCGAGGAAACTAAGAAATAAAGGAATACATGAATTTAAAAAAAAAAAAAAAAAAAAAAAAAAAAAAAAAAAAAAAAAAAAACGGTCCATCTCCCCTTAAGCTTAATGGAGTTCTTTGAAGGGACCTAAACAATAATAAATACATTAATCAATGGACCACCTCCTTATCCCTTTCGAAGGTCCGGTTACACATTTCTTTGTGGTTTTCTGGCTGTTATTAGACGATGATATTTAGATTAGAAAGGCTATATGGAAGTCAGAGGGTTAATTGAGATAGGCTTTACCCTTATAATTCCCACAGATCTTTCCTAGATCATATCTCTGGTGAGTGGAGAGAGATCCTTCTGCTTTGCTAGCCTTACCTACCACTTAGTGGCTAATTTTGTTAAAACTATGTCCGGACTGCTTAGTGGGGGCCGCAAGGTCTGTGCCGTCTGTGTTTCTATGTAAGTCTATGTAACTCCAGAGGTTCAGGATGTGGTTTAAGAAGAGATGGATCGATTTCCTGGTTCCCCTTCCTCACGCGTGTTTAGCTCCATTAGTTTTAAAATTGTATGATGTTTAGCTCATTAGTTAGTCGATATTAAGACTTTTCGCCCCATTATTTTGTCAATATTAAGATTTTCCGTGTCATGTAGGTGTCGATTCTTTCCTGGCGAGCGAAAGCAGCCGAGAGCCGGGACAATTTTCTATCGAAAAATTTACAAATGTATCTAGTTCTAGGGGGTGTTTCTCTTCAGCTTGATGGAGGTCTAGTGAGGAAACTAAAACAAATGATAAACAGATGTATAAAGTAATAATAAAATACGCCCATCCCCCCTTAAACAAAATGATATGCTTGACCTGGCTTGAATCGAAGGTTTACAAAATGGCGTCGCTAATATCCAAGTTGGCAGCAAATCTCCCCACAGACGACCGTACATTTGTGCGTGGCAATCTCCGCGACAGTAATTTAGAACACTTAGGGTCACACCAGCTCTTTTTCTGGCAATTTTCAATGAGCAAGTTTGTTTTCGGTAATATGTTGAGGTTCTTTCGCATTGGATTCTGAAACTAGACTTGAAGTATATTGTGTTAGGCGGCTGAGTTTTGATATTGCTTAAAATTTGAAGCTGCCAAATCACAATTGCTCGTAAAAAATTGCCTAAAATAGCCCGTGAGACACAATTCGTCGATAACACTTCTCTCCCAGCTGAAGACAAGCGCTTCAATGGCACACAGGGGGAAAGCAGGCAACAGCAGGGCCATTGTCTCTTTGATAGCTGCTCCTCCAAGCACACAAGGGAGTACAGAGGAAAGCAAGCACTAGCAGGGCCTTTGTCTCCGTAATAGGCTCCTGGAAACTAATCTAAGTTAACTATGAAACAGAGAAAGAGGCTATCAGATAGACCAGGCTTTACCCATTGTACTAGGCCCTACATTTGGTGCGAGGCCGGTCTTATTTGGACCCTCCCTGTTTCATTGCATTAGTTTGGAAATTTTAAGACGTTTCACCCCATTACTTTGGTGATTATAAGATATATTACTCCATGAAGGAGTCGATTATTTCTGGGTGAGCAATAGCGAGCTACAATTCTGGGGCAACCGGGACAGTTTGAAATGTATCGTTCGCCAGGACAATAATCGACACCTAAATAGGACGAAAGGTCTTAATATTGACAAAGAAATGGGGTGAAAGGTCTTAAAATCGACAAACTAATGGGGCAAACATCTTAAAATCTGAAAACTAATGGGGCTAAACATGAGGGAGAAGGGGGACCAGAAAAAACGGCCCATCTTCCCTTCACCCTCAGATTGCCGGCATTTTACTGAATTTGTGTCACTCCCAATGGCAGCCGATTTACCATTTTTGTATTTATTTGTATTGGCTAAATCTATCATGATGGATGAATAAGGAAGGATAGTGGTAAAACAAGCACTCACCTAGTCCATTTTCACCCAAAAATATGTAGACAATGTCGTATTTAGTGAGTTGAAAGTATTGATGTAAATACTGTAGACTTTATTGTATATTTTATCACTTTTTGGTTATTCCAACCAACTTCCAAGTGGTCCCACCGTCTCGTTTTGACGAATGCAGGCATTTTAAGTAGTGTTATGTTGAGTATGAAATACTTTTAGTACACACACCTAAATGGCATGAAAGGTTTTAAAATTGACAGAAATGGGACAAAAGGTCTTAATATATCCAAACTATTGCAGTGAATGTCTTAAAATGTCAACACTAATGGGCCTAAACATGTAGGAGAAGGGAATCCAGAAAAAATAACTCTTACATGAATATCTTCCTTAAGTAGTTTATAATGAAGCGTGATATCCTTGCTGTAAAAAGACACCAAACACTCCTGTGTAGCTGTCTTTACAATCCTGTGGCAATTGAATCTTTGGTTTTGAGTTATTTTGAGAGTATTTTATGATGATTAAAACATAGTGGCTGCCTGGGTAGAGTGAAAGTCACGGTCGGTCATGACGGGGTGTTAGGGAGTACCTCCCTCGACTTTAAACAAAGTTACACTGATTTTTTTTAAGCGGGTACTACTCGTTTTTTCTGGACCCCCTTTTCCCTCATGTTAAGCATATTAGTTTGAGGTTTTAAGACGTTTGTTTCGTTAGTTTGCGATTTTCAAACCTTTCGCCTCATTTTGTTGTCAATATTAAAACCTTTCGTGCCTTTTTGGTGTCGATTTTTTCCTGGCGAGCCTCTAATTTTAGAAGGACATGGCCGTGACATTTTTCTACCGAAAACATTTACAAATTTATCTTGAAAGGGGGTCTAGGGGGTGTTTTTCTAAGGTTGATGGAGGTCTAGCGAGGAAACTAAAAAATAAATTAATCAATAAATATATAGACCAAAAACAAAGCAGTAACCCTTTAACCCTTTCAGTGTGGCTAAGTTAACAGTCCAAAGGGAAGTTAACGATCTGGTGGGGACTTTCCTGCTAGTTTCGTTCAATATACGTCGTCCTAGCGCCAAATACATACTCCTAACTGAATTCATACGAGTTTCAATGGAAAGATTAGGGTGAATTCTCCATATTAAAGTCAACTTCATTCATTCATAGGCCTCGTGGCCTTGAAAAATTGAGCAGAACTTTCCTTGTTTACAGGAGTGGTTGGGCCTGTAGCAGGCGTATTATCTCTATCTCTCTCTCTCTTTCTTTCGTGATTTTACGCCCGCGATAACTTGATGAAGTAAACCGATATTTTAGCCACTTTAGTGTTTAGAAGACAGTATAAGTTATGGCCTGTAGCATTAAAGGACCTTTACATTCCTACCTGGTATATATCCATCACAAATATATGTAGAATTGGACTGATTTTGCTTTATTTCAGCTTCTAAAACATCTCTTGCTTGGACACAGATGCTCTCATAACCGATACATGGAGCCGACTGATATTAGTATGGGAGGAGAGCTTAGAACTTATGGAAGTGTCTGGTAACAATCGGAGTAGCTCGGTGCATGCAGTTACATGGAGGGACAGACAGATGAATGATGAAGTATGAGAGCGGAGTGGTGTGGATGTAGATGTGCTGGAAAGTGTGAAAAGGAACACCTACAGATGGTTTGGCCATGTGAAACGTATGGGAAGCGAGAGAATGACTAAGAGAGTGTACGAGAGTGAGGTGGAAGGACAGAGTGGGAGAGGTAAACCGAGAGAGAGATGAAAGGATGGAGTGAAAGGATGCGTGGAAACGGTGCTGGTTGGGAGGAGGGGATCGACTGACTGGGGACAGAGGTGCATGGGGGCGTTTCGTTCGTGGCCACCCTTTCGAGGATCACGGCGTGCGGCAAGGGATAGATAGATAGATAAAATGTATCCGTGAAGAAGGTGGTGGTGGTGGTGGTGGTGGTGGTGGTGGTGGTGGTGGTGGTGCTGCTGCTGCTGCTGCTGCTGCTGCTGCTGCTGCTGCTGCTGCTGCTGCTGCTGCTGCTGCTGCTGCTGCTGCTGCTGCTGCTGATGCTGCTGCTGCTGCTGCTGCTGCTGCTGCTGCTGCTGCTGCTGCTGCTGCTGCTGCTGCTGCTGCTGCTGCTGCTGCTGCTGCTGCTTCTGCTGCTGCTGCTGCTTCTTCTTCTGCTGCTTCTTCTTCTTCTTCTTCTTCTTCTTCTTCTTCTTCTTCTTCTTCTTCTTCTTCTTCTATTCCATCAACTTTCCTTTTCTATTGGATATGCCATCTCTACTAGAATTAAGTCTTGACCACCTCGTTTGGATCGAGGGGGTCTGTGTGGTAAGTGTATCTGTAAATCTATGTACATCTCTCTCTCTCTCTCTCTCTCTCTCTCTCTCTTTCTCTCTCTCTCTCTCTTCAGTAGGTGTTGAGGGGAGCTGGCTCCACAGATACCCCCGAGCTCAATACTGTTCAACAAAAGGTTCCTCCGGGCGTGAACACACAGGCGTATATAAACTACCCAGAGAGAGAGAGAGAGAGAGAGAGAGAGAGGTGGTGTGTGTGTGTGTGTGTGTGTGTGTGTGTGTGTGTGTGTGTGTGTGTGTGTGTGTGTGTGTGTCTATGTGGGTGTGTGGGTGTATGTGTGTGTCGACCCAGGCCTGGTAAATATCTGGAGAGTGGGATTGGGGTGAAGTGGGTGTGAGAGAGAGAGAGAGATAGTGTGTGTGTGTTTCAGAGAAGAGTGTATTTCAGAGAAGGGGTGCACTCGCTTTACCAGACATAACAACACTCAGAGAATCACACACAACAATAATACTAACAAACACAATCACATACCTGTATATACACACACAAACCATAGACAACCACACTCACAGAGAGACACACACATAACCATACTAGCAAGCACAATCACACACACACACACACACACACGCCCACTCACATTCCATCTCTCCCTCCCTCACTATCTGTCTTGCAAAACATTTGTGCACAGTCACGTATGGCATTAATGTTCTATATCGGGACACTGAAAGCTCCCAAAGTGCTCTAACCTCTACTCCTTTTTACACACATACTCTAGCTTTATATCTCTATCCCAAAGCTAAGACCCTTTGAGTACCAACGACGTGTGGTATACTTTTAGTCTAGTTATAGTTAGACGATATTATGCAGCTTAGGAAGGATCTGTCGTAGTTAAAAGGGTTGGTTGTGATAGTCTGAAGTCTTATTATCGCTAGAGGTCCTTCCTAAGCTAAACACAATTTGTCTAATAGTTTGCATAACATGTTGAAAAGGACATCCCTGGTACTGAATGGGTTAAGTAACTACTAAAAAGTGTGTTCTCCAAATCAAGTGACGTGTATAAAGGTGTCATCGTGGCAGAAATGAAGCAATCAACACCTTGAAGCTCCACTGAGAACAACTATAGTCCGTTCATTCTAGGTTGGGCAGAAATCGTAACCTCATAACTCAAGAAGGACTAGAGTAATCGAGCTAATATTTCTATCAAATTGGAAGACTTGGCTAGGGAGTATGTGTCTATATTGACAGCTCATTTGCTCTAGCCATTTTTGAGTTGCAGAGGTTAGAGATTACGATTTATACCCAACCTAGAATGAACGGACTATAGTGCGACGCATATAAAGCACCCAACATCTCGAAGATTCAATCGATAATGTAGGGGCCTCGAAAAAGTTACAAGCTACTAAACAGCCTACAGTCCTAAGGTTGAGGAAAAAAACAAAAAACAAAAAAACATATTCGAAATCTGTGTCGTACAATAATGTTTAAAATGATGGTCTACACTGTCACAACGAACCCTATAAGTGTAACACACAAGGTAAACAATAAGAGTATTTTAACCGTTTTTGTGTACTATTATATTACAGTTCAGGGGGTAGGGTTTATTAAATAAATTATTTTATATCTATATATACTGTATATATAATATACTGTGTATATATATATATATATATATATATATATATATATATATATATATATATATATATATATATATATATACTGTATATATACAGTATATATACTGTACACTTTGTATAGTATATATATTTGTTTTAGTTTCCTCCTCAACCTCCATCAAGTTTAATAACTTATCCTCAAGGTCCCTCTTCGATATCAATTTGTACATTTTTCAGCAGATAATGTCCTGGCGGAAGGCCAGTTCCTCCTAAGTTACCGGTACAGGCTCGCTAACGCTCGACAGGAAAACATGGCACTTAAATGGCAAGAATGGTCTGTATAATAATACAAAAATGGTACAATAGGGCTTACAATCGACAAACTAATGGGGGCGAACGTCTTATAATCTCAAAGCTAATGTGGTTAAACATGAGGGAGAAGGGGGTCCGTAAAAATCCACTACCTCCCTTTTAAGTGTTCCCATTTTCAGTGTGTACTTACCAATCTAATATAAACCATTTCTGTACCGGTGCGGTCCTATTAACATTATTTTGGCTACTGTTAGATGATATTATTTCAGTTTCAAAATGGCCCCCAGCAATTAAAAGTCTTCAAACTATTGCACTTAACCCTTTATACTACCACAGATACTTCTTAACCCTTTCTCTGCAGACATATTTCTGCCTATTTCCGCCATATTAGGGCTCATTCAGGCACTCCTGATTGATTAAGCAAGTGTCTGAATGAAATTAAATGTATTCAGCCGAAAACAAGACGAAAATAGCTTCAAAATGACGGCAGAACGAGCTTCGTAGCTCGCGCTACCATAGACATTCACTAAAATTACCAATTCTCGCTAATTTCTCGCTACATTTGCCTTTGGCAGCATTTTATAACTAGCTAGACTCTGACTCAGAGCCTTCAGTGCCACAGCCGCCTGGCTGGGAGAAGGATGTGTGGCCTGTCGCGCTCCCACTCCCTTGCATCGATTTTACAGGGTTTAAGAGGCTTTAAAAGCCTGTAGAGTGCTGTAAACTGCCATGACGTTCAGGAACTTCTAAATATAGCTAGAATAAAATTAAAAATAATTCGATGGTACAGAAAGTGTTATTGCCGAAGATTTGGAAGTAGTGTGAAAGTCTAAGTTAGGGGGAGGCATATAGTTTTGATCGATCCCCTTCTCCTTCATTTTTAGTCCCATTAGTTTTCAAATGTTGAGACTTTCGGCCATTTCTTTGTCGATGTTAAGACATTTTGTGCCACTTAGGTGTCGACTGCTTTCCTGGCGAGGGGTAGCAACCTTGTAATTTAGGAGGAACCGGGTGCAAATATATCTCAAGGGGGGTCTTTGTTTGTCTTGTGTATAGAGATTATTTGAATTCTTGCTCAGCCATTAATTGAAACACATTTTTCACGCCGGATTTCCCTTCCCCTTAATATATATAGGAAAAGGTTAAGATGCCTATATCACGCCGTAGTGTTGTGATATTAAAAGTTTGAATACTCATTCTGAGTGTCGGAGGTTTGCGTCCGGCTGGGAGTATATATATATATATATATATTTAATCTCAAAATATTTTGGTTCGACTTTAACCAAATCCACTGGGAATATCTGGAGAGAGAAGGTGCGGCAGTTTTAAATGTTTTTTTATACAGATAGCCCTCGATATTGTGTTATCGTTCGAGCTATGCTGTGAGTCTCTAAGAAAAGGAAATTTTGTTTTGACTACTTAGTTAATTTGTATATGTATTTTCAGACTTGTGTTGTTTCTAACATTCTTGATTATGCTTTTTATCAAATAAATATCTAAAATAAACTTGGAATTTATCTATTGATTTGAATATTATAGTACTGCTAAATGACGTTGTGTATATATATATATATATATATATATATATATATATATATATATATATATATATGTATGTGTGTGTGTTTTTTCTATGCTTATCCACAATAAATCTAGTAAAAGTAAACCTCTATGAGTTAGCTTATTAATAATTGCCACCTACATGTTGGTGTGATCAGACCTATTGACAACCTCACTTCCATGTGTTCAGTCAACGCCCACACCCACACCCACACCCACCTCCACCTCTCTCTCTCTCTTTCTCACATTTCTGTTTTTGTTTCTCTAGTGCATTTCTTTGTACATACAGTATGTATCTATCTATACCATTTCCTTTATTTAGCAATACATTTTTCCATATATCTATCTATCTATATATCTATCTATCTATCTATTAATCTATCTGTCATTTTGTTATATATATCTTTGTCTTATTGCCTATCTATCAATTTATCTATCTATCTATCTATCCATCCACCTATCTATCTATCTGTTTACCTGTCATAAGCTATATAACTAAATAATTAAATAAACCCTTCTCATAACTCAACACAATTCCCTCATAATTAAATATTGTTCTGAATAATAAGCATCACATTCATAAAAAGATTCAATGTCCCTCTTTGACACCTCTCTTTTTATACAGTATATATATTATTTTCCGAGGTGAGCACAGCATTTTTAACTACAGAGACAAACACTATCACTTCTATCCTCTTGATATATTCTTTAGTATATGAGTAAACTAGGAATGTACATTAAATGAGTAAAATAAGAGAACACTGATTTTGGATATATGAGTAAATAATATGAGTAAATGATGAGTAAATTATGAGTACACTACATGAGTAAATTGTATGAGTATATGATGAGTAAATTATATGAGTACAGTATATGATAAATTATTAGTAAATTATATCAGTAAATTATGAACAAATGGTATGAGTAAATTATATGAGTAAATGATGTGAGTAAATTATGATAACACTATGAGCAAATATATATGTGTAAATAATATAATTAAATGTTATCGGGTTCAAATCCCGATATGTCAATGGGAAGATATTATTGGGATTGAATTTGTGCTGTACCTAGTATTAGTGCATTACCACAAAGCCCACCGAAATGCCAAAAAAATACCCTCGTTGTTCCCATATTCAAAATATGTTACAGGGGGACAATGCCTAGTGAGTTCACTGCTCAATAGGTGGCGTTCTGAGAGTGAGGGTCTGAGTCTGGAGGGTGAGACGGTGAAGCACTTGAGCAAAGCAACCGGCCGCTTCAGAGATGGAGCTGCTTCGAGCCATGATGGATGCTTCGCATGTCTCACACCCCAGACTGGAACAAGACCTCACGGGCTTCACCGTGTTGGGCGGTGTAATGTACAGGCTCTCAGCCTAAGCCCTAGAGGGAGTAGTTGGAATATAGAAAACAAAACAAAAAACAACAAAAATTTGAGTAAACTTTATGAGTAAATATTGAATAAATTATATGAATAAATTAAATTAGTACATGCGAGTAAATGATACAAGTGAAATATAAAAGTAAATTATATGAGTAAATGATATGAATAAATTATATGAGCTAATGATATGAGCAAATAACTATATCATGCGTACGATTGGGGTATATATATATATATATATATATATATATATATATATATATATATATATATATATATATATATATATATATATGGAAATAATACATGTAAGGAGTAAAGAAAACTGGATTTTATGGGAACGTATAATATATAGTAATACAACAGTTTAGAATAACTCCTATGTGGTTATAGATGGAGTCAGAATAAGGTTATACACTTAGTCTGAAGGTATAGACTTAATAGAGGTAAAGGGGCTTGCCAATAAGTCTTATGAGTTAGACTATGAGTTAGTCTATCAGTTTATGAGCTGACTTGGCTTGAGAAGTGTTAACCCCTTGAAGCTCTGATGCGTTTTAGCAGTATATTTTGGCTATCATTAGACGATTTTATGCAGCTTAGGAAGGATCTGTGGGTATTAAAAGGGTAAAGACTATCTCAATCAACCCTCTGACTTCCATAAACCCTTCCTAATCTGAATAAGATAGTTTAATAATTACCAGAAAACAAAACAGAAATGCGTATAGGAGCTTGAAAGTGTTAATAGTGATGGAGAAGGGATGATAGTCAGGAGGAACCATGGGTGTAACCTTGCTTCACAGTGCCCTGGGCTGGAGTGATCAACCAAGCTCTCTCTGTGTGAGAGGCAGCGTGAAGATGTTTCGTCAGCATATTTTAGGTGGGTCATGATTGGTATGTAGTGGTTAACTGAGACATTCTGTGATATCTATGGAGGATAAGATGTTTACAATTAATGTTTACAATTCGTAAATATAAACAATCTAGATAATTATATCTCTGTGATGTGATTAACTTTGGGATTAATAAGGTGTAGTTAATTATATGATTAACTAAAGGGGTTAATAGATTATACTTGCGTTTTATATTATGGAGTATAATATATACATATAATGATATATAATCATCTTAGAATGCTGATGGAACAGAGGATGGTCAAATATGACAGTTAAATTGAAAGGGAGTAATTAATAAGAATGGTCATATTATGTGAGTGACTCTAGTTTACCTGTATATATATTTAGGTGTAATATACATGTTACATAACATGAGTAAATAATAAGAGAAAATTATGAGTAAAATAGGTTATATGAGTAAATTATGAGAAAATTAATCTGTGCCAGTAAATTATATATTATATATACATAATGATGTGAGTAGCCTACATGATGCAAGTAAATTATATAAATCAAATATATGAACAACTTCATTAATATCTAAGAAGTTTTTTCTGGGCCCCCTTCTCCCTCGTGATTAGCCCCATTAGTTTTGATATTTTAAGACAATTGCCAGATTAGTTTGGGAATTTTAAGATCTTTCGTGCCATTTAGGTTTCGATTATCTCCTGGCGAGCAATAGAGAACTTGCAATTTATGAGTAACCGGCCTGTAGCCGGTTAAGTTTGATGGAGTCCTATAGGGAGTACACTAAAAACAAACATATAAAATAGACAAAAATATAAAAATCAGCCGCAACCTACGCAAGTTAAAGAGTATTTCCGATCATATCCCGAGAGGAACACTATAAAGGTAAACTCCATGAGAATCACACACCGAGGGTGAGAGGGCAACTTGACAGAAAACAGTGTGATATATATACTATATATATACTCTCAGCCGGGCTCGAACCATTGACAGTCAGGACGGGTGTTCATGCTTTGATAAACTCTACCACGGTGTAATGTAGAAAACTTAGCATTTTCATACTTATTACGGAGAAGGGAAATCCTACTAATAAAATAAATAATTTTCCATAAATACACTGCTCGTAGGACCCATATTCCAGGATACGACACAGGGATTTTTACAAATACTTCCACGTAACTCGGGCTGAATTGATTTAATTTAATTCTTATCCAACCAAGCACGAGAGTCATATATATTAAGTATATCTCACAAATAAACGTGAGCTGCTATAATGTGTTTATACTCTCAGTCAGGCTCAAACTACTGACAGTCAGGACGAGTGTCCATGTTTTAATCAACTTTACCACGGCGTGATAAAGGATACTCAACCTTTTCCTATTTATATTAATGAGATGGGAAATCGTACTTGAAGAAAGCATTCCATTTCATACACAAGTCGTAGGACCCATATTCTAAGATACCATACAGGGATGTTTACAAAACTACCATGCAACACGGGCTGAAATGATTGAATTAAGAGAGTGTGTAGCCTTTTAATGGGTGGACGTCCTTCCTAACCTAAATAAAATTGAGCAATATTTGCCAGAATATCATGAGAAAGATGTCACCGGTATGGAAGGGGTTAGGTGGTGGCGTATGGGATTGAACAGTCGCTCTACCAATAGGTATGTTCACAGCTGCGGATTGTGTGTTAAGGGCATGTGATATGTGGCTTGATAGGAGGGACAAATATTTATGGAACAAACCAAAATTGCTTAACAACACCATCTGAGATCAACTGGTGTAAACAGTAAGGGTTTTAAAGGGCATTGATGGGCAGTGACTGATTATTGAATTGTCCGCAATAGCTCACATCTACAATATACCCTGTTCCATGTAAGTAGGTCAGGAATCCTGAACTCTAACCTCTGTAACTCTCAAAGGGCTAGAACAAATTAACTGTACATTTTCGCACCCATTCCCTGGATAACCCTTCCCGAATGGTAGATATATTAGCTATATTACATTAGTACCTTGAATTTGGTTTTGTCACTATTCTAACTTTGGGGGAGACACCTGTTACAGGCAGCTTTGCCTTTTGTCTCTTTCATTCACATATAACACAAGTAGTTAGTTCGATATATATATTAATGTTCAAGAGTTTTGGCCTACTAATTTGGAACAGGTTATAGCCACCAATCAAACGAATCGAAACACAAAATAATAAATAAATACATAAATACAAATACGAACATACGGTCAAGGTAAAAGCACTCATTGGGCGATCAAGTATTAGTATTGACCCACTCAGTACCGGTGACATTCTTTTCATTATACTCTGGCAACTATTAGCCGGTTTTACTTAGCTTAGGAAGGAAGTCTACCAATTAAAATGCTACAGACTATCTCAATGTATCCTTTTAGCTACCATATAACCTTCCTATCTATCTATCTATTGCCCGACGCCGTGATCCCCGAAGGGGTGGCCACGAACGAACCGCCTCCATGCACCTCTGTCCCCAGTCAGTCGACGCCCCTCCCCCCAACCAGCACCGCCTTCATTCAGATAGTTCCTCACTCCATCCTTCCACCTCTCCTTCAGTCTACCTCTCCCTCTCTGTCCCTCCACCTCGCTCTCATATACCCTCTTAGTCATTCTCTCGCTTTCCATACGTTCCATATGGCTGAACCATCTCAAGTTGTTCCCTTTCACACTTTCCAGCACATCTACCTGCACACCACACCTTCTTCTTACTTCTTCATTAGTCTGTCTGTCCCTCCCTGTAACTCCGCACGCACTTCTTAAGTATTTAATTTCCACTGCTCTCACTCTTGGTCTGAGTCTCTCAACCAACGTACATGCTTCACTTCCGTAAGTCAGTGTCGGGATTACCACACTGTCATGCAAGGACTTCTTCACTTCCATACTGACCACCTTATTTCTTGTTACTGCTTTCAGCATTCCTACAACCCTCTTCCCCTGTTGTACCCTCTCCCGCACTTCTTCATCCATAGTCCCATCTTTACTCAACACACTGCCCAGATACTTAAAAGAGCTGACGATCTCCATAGCCTGACCGTTCAGCTTCACCTCACACTCTGTGACTTCACCCCTTTCGAAGACCATAACCTTGCTCTTCCCTGCATTTACCTTCAAATTCCGTTTTTCGCACACTGTTCCAAACTCATTTACCAGACCCTGCAACTCCCATTCATTATCACTCATCAGAACTGTATCCTAAGCTTCATAAAATTGTTTAAATGCAGTCAAAAACAAATACATAAGATATCACCAGTAATGAAAAGGTTAGTAGAATAATTTGGTTATCTTGATATTAAAAGTGCTCTATGGAAAAATGCACACTCCCTCACTGTATGCCCGACCATATTCCAAGATGCCGTGAACGACCGTACAGCTGCTCTCTCCAAATCAAGTGACGTGTATAAATAAGGTGTCGTCATCTAGTGTGGCAGAAAGAAAGCAACCAACACCTTGAAGTTCCACTGTGACAATCTAGTGCGATACATAGTGAAGCACCCAACGTCTCGAAGTTTCTATCGATAATTTCGGGGCCTCGCAAGAGTTACAGGCTACTAAACAGCCTACAGTCCTGAGGTTGAGAGAGAGAGAGTGTGAGTGTTTCATCGTATGTGTTATAATTTGAAAATGTAAATCATTCAGAAACTTATTATATATATATATATCATGCGTACCATTTTTGTTACAATTAAACATTCATTTATTACAGAGCAGTTGATGGTAGGTGCATTAGAAGCTGATCAACTGCATGAACGACAAGCTATATTTCCACGTATTCAGGTCATTTGACCCTTTCGATATATGATGGTGTCATTTCCCTTTTTTTTTTCAGTACAAAATTACACGATTTTATACAGTTAAGGATGAACTTTCAGGAATCAAGTAGGGCAATTAACCGTGACTCCCAAAATGTCTTCCTAAAGTGCATAAAGTGATTTAAATACACGCCGGGTTCTAAAACAAATGCAGGATGGTATCATATAAGGGTAAACCTTTCAAGATCCAAGTAAGCATTTCTTTCCTGTTTTCTGGCTATTATCAGACGATATCATTCAGATTAGGAATGGTATATGGAAGTCAGGGGGTTGTTGTTGTTGTTGTTCCCCAGGCTCTCTGACCGAACAGCCCCAAGGTCCCGAGCAAGGCTAAGGCCATAACCGAGCGCCCCCACAGAACCTTCCCTGCTTACCACTAAGAAACCCCAGGTGACCGAAGCCACTCCCAGGCAAGGAGCTGAGGAGGATGCTGAAAAGCCCAGGACACCAAAGCCCCACCCAAGGCCCTGTGCCCCTCAGCAATTATGAAGGGAAAGTTGAGGGGAAAAGGAAAAATGTGACGCTTTGTAGGAAGGTCAATCCACGGAAGAGATGCCGCCATTTGAGATCTAGAATTTATATAAGTAAAATGAAGAGTCAGAGTAAGCTATGGGTATGGCAGAGAAAACTCAACTCTCACTCTGATAGACCAGTCCATCATCACACGACTAGAATCCAATCCTCTCAGCATCAGCCATGAAAGGCCCTTGAAAGCCGCCTTTGGCAGGGGGATAGCTCCCCTATTTACCTGCCAAGTTAGGGGGTTAATTGAGATAGTCTTTACCCATATAATTCCCAGAGAGCCTTCTAAAACCGTATAAAATTGTCGAATGATAGCCAGAAATGCTTCATGGTATACTATATAAGTAAATATCGCATCAAAGTACTGGAGTTAGAAAATAAAAGAGGTGGTAATGCACCTTCGTGTCGCACTCTGTTATTTACATTATCGATTGTGTACTGAATGTCCCTACTCAAAATCATACTTATTGATCTAATAAGTTTTGTTTTAATGGTATATAGCCATAATGTTTAGGCCCTATACGGGTTTGTACGGAAAAGTAAATATAGAATATATATAAACAAATTCAAAATGTAAGACTGTGACATTCTGATATACAGTATATATATAAAACTATATAATGAGAGAGAGAGAGAGAGAGAGAGAGAGAGAGAGAGAGAGAGAGAGAGAGAGAGAGAGAGAGAGAGAGAGAGAGAGAGAGAGAGAGAGAGAGAGAGAGAGAGAGAGAGAGAGAGAGAGAGAGAGAGAGAGAGAGAGAGAGATTGAAGTGGGTGGGGGGTGGGGGGTAGTGAGAGTGAGTGAGCGTCGCGGTAATGGACGAGTTAATTGAACTAATTAGGCCATTAAAGTTCCCGTACAGGTAAAATGCCCGGGCGAGGTCGGCTGAATTACAGAATTACCAACTCTCAACTTCACAGGCGGTGTGTGGTATTCTTGGAGGCGGTGTCATACGAGAGCTTTTCCGTCAATTTGTACGAGCAATTGTAGTCTGCCAGCTTTAAACTCTCAACTATATCAGAATTCAGCCACCTTATATAATCTACCTTCAGTCTAGTTTCCGCTTCCAATGTGAAAGAGCCTCAAAATATTACGAGAAAAGACTTGCTCATGGAAAAATGCCGGAATAGCGCTCGTGTGACCCTTGCTTGATTGTTGGCGTCACACCATTAGTTTTACTGGCAACTTTTTTTGTCCTGGATTCTTCAGTCTGTTAAGGCGGTGTCACACGAGCATCTTTTCCATTAATTCTTAGGCGCCATTGTTGTCTGGCAGCTTCAAAATATAAATTTCATAAGCTTTACATTACCTAGCAAAATCAAACTTCGATCTACTTTCCCGTTCCAATGCGAAAGAGCCTTAACATACTATGAGAAAAAAACTTTTTCATAGAAAATGGCCGGAAAAAAACCGCTCGTATGAAACTGGCTTTAGATTTTAAATGTAATCTTTAACACCATCTGTTGCAACGTTTTGTGGGTTATTGTTATATTTTGTTCTTTAACTACTATTGAGAATTTTACTTGCTTTCGCCATTTTCCAGCAATATATTATAGTTGTCCTCGAGGCGAACAGATACGCCTTCCCAGGTTTCTTTCAAACTAAAATTAGTATACCTTAATCGACCCCTTTCAAGATAAACTTGCAAATTTTTCCATAGCACAATGTCCCGGCTGAAAGACAATTTCTTTGAAGTTTAAAGTAGTTCACCATACGCGATACCCGTCACGATGGGCCACGACTCTGAAAATCGCCACTAATCGGTGGAAAATGAGAAAGAAGTTTGTTGCAAAATGACTGTGAAACGATGGTGGTAATAGGTAACAGGAAGGTCAAGGATAGCGCCACGATGGCCCCACGAGTGTCACGGCTGCCGGGCACGACCGAGTATGACCTGGTAAGACGGCAACATGATGACAGAGGAAGGCGGTAGGATTGTATCACTACGACAGTACGAGTGTGTCACGATGGCAGCCCAACGACATGTGCAATGGTCCATGCTACCCTGGGAGCATATTTAGAGGACATTTATTACCATGGCTTTTATATGTGTGTGGTTACTTTCATTCTCATTATAATATATAGCATATAACTAATTCTGATTTATATTTATGTCCAGTTAATAGAATGGCACCGAAACTGAAAGGGATAAGTCAAATTTTGTTTTCACAGTGTGAAAAGATGAGTGAAAAAAGAATATAGGCTCATCTCATGATTTCTGTTTATTTGAATACCGGATAACCAGTGCTCTACTTTACCGTAATGCTGGATCAAGCAGCTCCAATGTACGTACAGTCACTCATAACAATTCGTGGACCTCACCTATTACTAATTATGCACGTATATCTGTGGAAACGAATCTATGAACATAATTGTCTATAAATGAACTGCAAAACAATGTGTATTATTTATTGAATAAGCAAATTCCATCCAAACATCAATCTAGATAGTTAAAATTGCATAAAGAAAAACAAAGGGTGTCCACAAATCTTTATAAGTTACTGTACATCAATGGCGAACGACGGTGACATAATGGTGCTATAGGTAGCGATGGTGTACAGAACTACAGATGGTGTTTGGACGGCACAAACACAGTACGCTGATTGTTTATGGCCCCCAACCGTCGACCAGGTTTTTGAACAAACCCCAAAATATTATGCGACTCGGCGACCCGTGGAGACACATGGTGACGCCGATAGGCTGTCCCAGGATGCTGCCAGGCGTACCCCGATACAAGGATTGCACCATGTTTGCCAAATCGTGGGGCGTCGGGATCAAGTTCCTGCATGTATGAACTACCCTTTACATGTGGGCTCGCTATTGCTCGCTTTGAGAAAATCGACACTTGAATTGGGTGAAGCGTAATTTTTTCGCCAAATTAATGGGATGAAAAGTCTTATAATCTTTAAACTAATAGTGCGAAACACCAAAGAAGAACAAAAAGACCACCCGCAGACCAATTATGGTTAAAGTCAGAATCGATATGTATAGTATATATATATATATATATATATATATATATATATATATATATATATATATATATATATATATATGTATACTGTATATATATATAATTATATATATATTCTTATGTTCTTATGTACCGGCGATGTCTTTTTAGAGTTATTCTTGCTTTATTGAAACTATTTTGAGCAGGTCAAGAAGGATATGTGGTAATAAATGGGTTAAGCGAGATATTTCAAAGCCTGTTAATTACTGGAGGCTCTTTAGTAACTGAATACAATCGTCTAACAGTAGCCAGCATAAAGTTAAAGGGACGGCACCGGTATTGAAAGGGTTATTACACATTTAATAGTTATTGATAGCAGAACAAAATAACGGAGGATATATATTTCTGCTCCGTACTTTACTCATTAAGCGGAGGTACAGTTTTTATAGATTCCTTTCTCCCTCATGTTTAGCCAAATAAGTTATAAGATTTTAAGACATTTGTTCCATTCATTTGGCGAATTTAATAAGACCTTTCGTGCCATTTAGGTGTCTCTTTTTCACTGGCGAGTGCTAGCGAGTCGGTAATATTTGTCTACCAACGAAATATACTGTATATCTTCGGGGTAATGTTTTAAACTTGATGGAGGTCTTGGGTGGAAAATATAGAATATCATTATTAACAAAATATATGAACAAATCAACACACATATCCCCTTAAGCTGACTAAGGTATGGAGAGCACCAACACTTTATTATGTAATACCAGTAAGCCTTGCACCGCTTCCCGACGGAGGCCAGAATAACGCGATCTCCTTCTATCGCGAATGTTTCCAGAATCTGTCTAGCATAATGTTTCCCCCGGCGCCTGAGGTATGTTCAGGAAGGGCTATAACAAATCTGGCCCCCTCCCAGGCTCGAACCCCTGTCACACCTGCGATCTGTCCGGCAATTTACGATGAGCAAGTATGTTCTCGTGATATGTGGAGGATCTTACACATTAGAATCGGAAACTAGACTGAAGGTGGAATATATTAGGTGTCTGAATTTTGCTCAAACTTATATTTCCAAATTGCCAGTACACAATTGCTGATAAAAGTTGATGGAAATAAAACTCGTGTGCCCCCTCCCCCACACTTCACCCTCGTCTCCCCAGCCCAACTTCCGCCAGAGCCGCTCTTCCAATCTCTTTATTTAAATTGGTAGGTCCTCTTTTTCTCCAGGACGTCCCACACTTTGGCACTTCCTTTCCTCCTTTCCTTGCCTGCACGCACTCAAACATACTCACACTTTATCTCTATCTCTCTCATACACACACACACACTCTCTCTCTCTCTCTCTCTCTCTTCTCTCTTCTCTCTCTTCTCTCTCTGATTTCTCTCTTATCTCTCTCTCCTCTCCTCTCTCTCATCTCTCTCTCTCTCTCCTCTCTCCTCCTCTCTCTCTCTCTCTCTCTCTCCACTCTCTCCCTCTCTCTCTCTCTCTCTCCATTCTATCTCTCTCTCTCTCTCTCTCTCTCTCTCTCTCCTCTCTCTCTCTCTCTCCTCTCTCTTTCCTTTCTCTCTCGCTCTCTCTCTCTCTGTCTCTCCTCTGTCTCTGTCTCTCTGTCTCTCTCTCTCTCTCTCTCTCCTCTCCTCTCTCCTCTCCTCTCTCTCTCTCTCTCTCTCTCTCTCTCTCTCTCTCTCTCTCTCTCTCTCTCTCTCTCTCTCTCTCTCTCTCTCTCTCTCTCTCTCTCTCTCTCTCTCTCTCTCTCTCTCTCTCTCTCTCTGTATATATATTGGTAGGTCCGTTTTGTCTTTCGGCCCTCCCACATTTCCTCTACCTCACTCACTTCTCCGCCGCCCCGCCTCGGGATGGTAATTCGTTCCTCTCCTCGCCTACACACACTCAAATATACTCACTCTCACTCACGAAGCTCACACACTCATTCTCACTCTCTCTGTTGTTGCTGTTCTAAAGGCACAATCACTTGAATACATTTCCGCCGTTTTTAGCAATGCCGATCTGGTACAGTGGCGCTAATAAGTCAAGTCTCAGCTGTCATTACGTTTGGCTCGCTTTGTGCTGTATTAATGTCTGTCAGATGTCGAATAAGGTGGGTAAGTATAGAAATATGTTTGTATATCTCACTCTAATCGAATAAATAAAGTTTTAGATATTCCTGATACCAATTATTGATCAACATATATTTGGTGCCGAGACATCACTTATTAGCGTCACTGTACCTGCTAAGTTAAATATCTATTATAACATTTCACAAACTTAAGATATTCTACCTTCAGACTAGTTATCAATACCAATATATAACACACCCCAAAACGTTGTCTGGCATAAAATACCAATCAAAAATTGTCATAAACAAACGCTCGTGTAACTCCGCCCATACGCCATCACACCCTCTTAAACCTGTGTTACACCAGCACTTTTACTGGCAATGTCTTGGACCAATTCTCCTCTGGCAACTTCAGAACTTAATTTGTATTAATCTTAAACCACCAAGCATATTCTGGCGTCACTCTAGTTCCCTACACCAATGTAATCTAATTTAATTATTTCACTCCCAACACCAAACACCTTCCAATGAAATTAATGAAAGCATGTGAAATAGTGCGGGAAAAAAGATAACTTACTCCTAGACAATTGCCAGAAGAAATCGTTCGTGTTACCTCGCCTTGAAGCCCCTGAAGAATATATATTTTGTCCCCTTGGTCTACTTTCACCGTAACCGCATTTCTCGAGTCCCTCCCCAACTTCCAACTCCCAGATTGACGCCCCGTAAAACACTCAGGATTTATTTAGGCGAAATCTCGTTTGAAAATTTCGACTCTTCCCTCCTCAAACTATCTTGCCGGTGTCACACGAGCTCTTTTTTCGTCAATATTTACGGGCAATTACGGTCTGGCATCTGTAAAATCCAAGGTATATCATGTGAATTTATGTTTTGTTGTTTGTGTGTTCATTGTGTTTCTGTTGTGTTGTTGTCGGGCTCTGTCTCGAATCGGCCACCCCCCAGACAAAACAAAATAATAGAACAAATGGTGATTGGGCCAGAGTAAATAGATAGATAGATAGATAGATAGCTATCATAAATCAGCCGCCTAGCATAATCTATCTTCAGTTTAGTTTCCGATTCCAATGTGGAGGAGCCTCAAAATACTACGAGATATAACATGTTCACCAAATATTTCCCGAAAAAGCGCTCGTGTGACACTGGCCAAGCATCTCTCCCCGGGTTTTTATTACAGGATGGACGAGAGAGAAGATAGGTAAGGGGGTAGTTGGTCTGTATATAGAGGACTGGATTTAACACCTGCTACACTGGCCCAGTATGTATGTTGAGGTATTGGTTCATTACTGGTACTTTGTTGTTACTTTAGTATGTATGTGTATGTATGTATGTATGTATGTATGTATGTATCGGTATTGTTTCATTACTGGTACTTTGTTGTTACTTTAGTATGTATGTATGTATGTATGTATGTATGTATGTATGTATGTATGTATGTATGTATGTATGTATGTATGTATGTATGTATGTATCGTTATTGTTTCATTACTGGTACTTTGTTGTTACTTTAGTATGTATGTATGTATGTATGTACTCTGGCACCTTCCCCAGTTTTACTTTTTTTTTTTGTTATGGGGGTGGCCGACTCGAGACAGTGCCCAAACAGGGACATCACAACACATCAGAAAAGCAAAACAAAACATAAAATCTCCCACACACCAAGGTCGCCTAGGAGAAATACCCAGAGACCCAGGCCCATTTGGGGTAGTACTGTTGATTTACCGATAACCCTATTTGGCCGAGTTTTTTTTTTGTTTTGAAGATCGTAAGTCGTTTCATCCCATCCAGATATTTTTTTTTTCTGGACGAGTGATAGCGAGTCTGTATCTTATAAGAAATCGCCCTTTAGCCCGGATATTATTCTATCGAAACATGTACAAATTTAGCTTGAAGGGGGATCTGGGTGAGCCTTTTTTGCTCCGAGGTGGGTCTTTTTGAAGATCTTAAGACATTTCACCCCATTCAGACGTCGATTTGTGTTGGATGGCGAGCAATAGCGAGTCTGTATCTTATAAGAAATCGCCCTTTAGACGGGACATTATTCTATCAAAAAATGTATATTTATAATGTAAGTAAATGTCTAAATAAACAAAGACAAATTCCAAGATAAACTAAAAAAATCCAAGGTTGAACTAAAAAAAAATCCAAGGCCAGTTCTCCTTTAACACTCCGCGCGAGCAAACAACAGTGTTTAGGTTTAAGCAGCGTGTTTACAGCCACTAATAATCATAAAGAGTGCCAGAGCTCGCGGTGAGAGGTGCTTTCTCGGGGTTAACTCTATTTGGCAGGAGGAGGGTCTTTTTAGGATCTCCCCTTTTCGCCACATTAGTTTGGAGATTTTGAGACATTTCACTCCATAGTTTGGCGATAATGAGACGCTTCACTCCGTTAGTTTGTCGAGAATGAGACGCTTCCCCCCAATTCAGGTCTTGATATTGTTCTGTCCGAACGATAGCAACCCTGTAACTTAGAAGAAATCGGCTTTTGGCAGGGAAATGTTCGATCTAACTAAGATGCCAACTTCTACTAGAGATAGTTGCACTCTCTATACTGTCTGTCACGGGTCCTGTTGTGCCGAGGGGGAGGCGTTGAGAGGATACGAGAGCCAGGTGTACACATTTTATTATTTAATAAGTAGGTTGATATTATAGTTTATAGTTACAGGTAAAATGCATGAATAAACATCAACATAAGGCTAAAGGTAAAGTACAGCATAATTTTCAATAGGATACACAAGGATACATGTAAATATATACAATATTAACACATACTCTGAAAGACGTAACAAATGAATACTGAACTCTTACTTAAACTCAATTATGTGGGGGAATCCCTAGCTTGAGCTTTATGTAAGTGTAGGTATGGCAGAGCTCTCCACATATAGGTATGCAGAGGTTTAGTAACCTAAAGGTTAGACAAACGTGTAACAATATACCTAGAGATGAATAATTAAAGTTATGGATAGCGTGTGAGGGTTTTAATTGGCAACTGAATTAATTAATAAATTACTGTAAAGGGGGCCTGAAAGCCAGGTCTCAACTAGTTAAAGTGTCTCTAGTATCGCAGTAATAACTTATCATATTATGGTACCAAGAAGCCGGGAAGCATTCTAGGTTCCAGAGCTGGGAATTATCTAGGTCAATACTTGATCGGAATTAGCCGTTTTCAAGTATCTAGGTCGGGCCAGGGAGCACCTTTGGAACCAGGAAGCATCCAGATCTCAGGAGGGGAGATTAAGATAACTTCCTCTACCTGACCTGGATACCTATCTACTCCCTAGGTGCTCCTTGTCCTAGAAGAGGCACAGGGGAAAAGGGCACGTCGATGTACTGGTTCTAGGTGAGGTGTAAGTCGCTCTGGTCTTGGCGATGGGGGTAGGGGGGAGAGCAATGGAAGGGCCCTCCTGATTTGCTTCAGGATGCCGGACCAATCAGCAGGTTGGCTGGGTGGTGACATCAAGGTTTCCCGGTTGGTGGAGACGCTGCTCTGTTCGGCCAATCCCAGGCCGGGCTGTGTGGGTGACGTCACCTCCGGGTGGGTCTTCGTGTAGACGCCGCCTCTTTGGTGTGGGTGGGTTTTGCGGGGGTTTGTTGTGGTTTCCCGATGGGGGGACTGCCGCATTATGGGGGCGTTTTCTGTAGTGGCTTCCCTCTTGATTTTGGAGGGGGGTGACTGTCTCGTCTGCGATGAGTGGTATCTTCGGTTGTGGTATAACACTAACCTAGCCTAACCTAACCAAATCTAAAGTAACCTATCCTAATCTACCAAACCAAATCTAATCTAACCTAAGCTAACCATATCCAACATAGCCTAGTCTAGCTTAACCTACCTTGCCCAAAGACCTGCTCAAATCAAACCTAACTATACCAGATTAACCTAATATTGTCCTACCTAACCTAACCAATTCTAACTTTACCCATTCTAACCAAACCTAACCGAACCTATCCTACCCTACCTGTACCCGACCAGATCAAACCTAACCTAACCTATCCAAATGAATCTAACCTAGTCCTACCTAACTTAACCAAATCTAACCTAAATTAACCAAACTTACCCAGGTTTGACATAGCTTTACCGAAATTACCATCACTACAACTAACAAGCCTAACCTTTCTTAATGGTTAGGTGGTTAGGATTGGAAAGAAATAGGTTAGCTAAGAATATAATTGGTTAGATTAGGTTAAAATAGGTTAGGCTAAAATTGGTTAGGTTGACTTAAATTAGGTTAGGATAGAATTGGTTTGGTTAAGTTGGATTACGTTAGGCTAGATTTGATTAGCTTAGGTTAAATTAGGTTAGGATAGACTATTTGGTTAGGTTAAATTAGGTTAAAATAGATTTTGTTTGGTTAGGTTAAGTTAGGTTAGGCTAGATTTGATTAGCTAAGGATAAATTAGGTTAGGATAGAATTGTTTTGGTTAGGTAAAATTAGTTTTAAATAATATTTGTTTAGTTAGGTAAATTTAGTTTAGGATTGAATAGCTTAGAATTAGGTTAGATTAAGTTAGAATAGCATTGGTTTGGTTAAGTTAAATTAGGTAAGGCTAGAATGGATTAGCATGAGTTGAATTAGGTTAGACCAAATCTCCGTAATCATACTGGAAAATAAATGAGCAAGTGAAGAGTTACACAGATACTGATAAGAGGAGACTGTAGGCACCAGTCAAACTGGTCGATACTCCCGGGGAGTGCTAGATGGATGATACGGACAGCTGAAACTCCTGTTTCACCACCTGGTCTCCCTTGCTGATCCTTTCCGTGTCTCACCAAAGTTGAGGGCAACCTCAGCCTGCCCTCCATAACACCTTCTCTTTTTATCAATACATTATACCACAAACACACTACATACCACACTACCTTTTAAACATTCAAAATCCCCCCCCCCTAAACAAAAAAAGAAACAAACAAACTAGAATTGATGAGCTAGTCTAATGTATTTGGCCCTGTCGCTCTTTTGGCTTTGGGGGAGACACTCGTTACAGGCAGCCTGTCTTTTGTCTCCTTCATACACATAGAAAGAAAACAAAACTTAGACCACAAAGATCTTGCGGTCCCTACTAGGTGGAGAGACCATGAACCTCTACAAACTTGGGGAATATGCAGCTCAGAGTCGTTTCCCTTAACTAAGTTCTGGAAGCCGGCCATTGTAATCCTTATAAAGCCCGCCAATGATAATGATCCCTTCTTCCCTCTGTTCTGGCTACCATTAGACGGTTTTAGGTGTTTTAGTAAATCCTTGGAGCCAAAAGATTTAAAACTGATTATAACATTTCTTCTATCGAGAGATATTTTTTAAGTTGAAAGAAATAACCTGAAGTTAACCAAGAAGTACTGTAGTAGAATTTAAGAGGGTTTCACACGAGAGCTTTTGTCGTCAAACTTTAGAAACTTTAGACCGTCTGTTATGGTGAGAGTATGAGAGTATTCTTTATTTGTATTGGCAACACTAAATATATTATTAGAAGTGAACAAATCATTATACAGCCTGCACCAGAAGCTACCACGTAAAGAATTGCTGGAAAAAATTGAAGGACAATTTTCCCGTGCGATACTCCCTTAAGGGGGGTGACCTGCCTTTTTTTCTCTTTTTCTGGCTTGTATCTACTCGGCCCCATTCAGCCTATTGTTTTAAGACGTTTATCTCCCTGCAGGTGTAATTTTGTTTCCTGGCGAGCGGGAGCGAGCCAGCATATTTGTTTTAAATGTTTTTGACAGCAGGCTAAATTTCTACATTTTTTGATAGAAAAATTTCTCCGGCGAAGCCGGATTTCTCCATACAATGCCGGCTCGCTATCGCTCGCTCGCTCGCTCGCCAGGAAAAAATTGACACCAATATGGGGATACACGTCTTAAAACAGTAGGCTGAACGGGGCCGAATGGATACAAACCAGAGAAAGAGAGAACGTTAGAGAAATTTAAAAAAAAAGCAGGTCACCCCCCTTAAGGGGGGTGACCTGTTTTTGTTCTGTCCTTTTCTATCTTTCTCTGGCTTGTATTCATTTGGCCCCATTCAGCCTATTGTTTTAAGATGTTTATCCCCATCCTGGTGTAAAATTTTTACTGGTGAGCGGTAGCGAGCCAGCATATTTTTTATTTTTGTTTGACAGCAGGCTAAATTTGTACATTTTTCGATAGAAAAATGTCTCGGGCGAAGCCGGATTTCTTCATATAATGCTGGATCGCTATCGCTCGCCAGGAAGAAATCGACACCTAGATGGGGATAAACGTCTTAAAATAGTTGGCTGAATGGGGCCGAATGGATACAAGCCAGAGAAAGAGAGAAAAGGACAGAAATAACAAAAAGCAGGTCACCCCCCTTAAGGCACGGCAATGAAGGGGGGATGGGCGTATATATTTGCGGGTTTATATATCTTTTATATTCTTTTAGTTTCTTCCCTAGACCTCCATCAAGCTTAAAAACACCTCTCCAAGACACTCCTTCAAGATAAATTTGTACATTTTTCGGTAGAAATATTTCCCGGCCGAAGGCCAATCCCTCTTAAATTACAGGCTCGCTATCGCTCGCCAGGAAAAGACCGACACCTAAATGGCACGAAAAGTCTTAATATTTACACATAAATGGGGCGAAAGGTCTTAAAATCGCCAAACTAATAGGTACGAACGTCTCAAAATCTCAAAATCAGTGGGGCTAAACATGAGGGAGAAGGGGTGACCAGAAAATTCAACCCTCCCCCATTAAGGCCCCGCCATTAAGAGGGTGTAACGCCAGGAAGTGGTGGTGGTGGTGGTGGTGGTGTTGATGGCACTCCTCCCACCATCATTAGCACTGTGTGGCTCCCCCGGGAACAATACCGGGGGAGGAAATATGGCCGCCTTGCAACAAAACCGACCCTACCTATTGCCACGGGGGAAGGAGAATGGCCAGGGGGGTTCACGAGGCAAGTTCACTACGGGTTCACTATGCAGGTTAATGACTTGCATTTGCACCTCCAACTGCTGGGATCCCAGTGGCGTCCCAGGAGGAGTTTAAGGGGGTAGCGCTTCTTGTTTGGTCTATGTATATATATACTGTATATATACAGTATATATATATATATATACAGTATATATATATATTTTTTAGTTTCGTGGCTAGACCTCCATCAAGCTGAAAAATAAACTCCCTAGACCCCCTTTCCATGAAAAATGTCTCGGCCAAAGGCCGGTTCCTTCTAAAATTACAGGCTCGCTACCGCTCGCCAGGAACAAATCGAACACCTACATGGCACGAAAGGTCTAAATATTGAAACAGAAATGGAGCGAAGGGTCTCAAAAATCGCCAAACTAATGGAAGGAACGTCTTAATATCTCAAAACTAATATGCTAAACATGAAGAAGAAGGGGGTTCAGAAAAAGCGACTACCTCCCCCTTAACATTGCCTACGTGTTGGCAAGTGAGTGCCCTTCCTGCCAGAGAGTGGAGGTTTTGTTGGTGTATAGGAACAATGAATCTTGGCATAGCTGACGTGTATACTGCACTGGGGAATTTACTGCAAATGAAGATTATACACTTTAGGGTCTTTGAATGGTTTCATGATGTGAGCGCTATTGAATACGCTGATGTGGAAATCCGGGGCATATCATAATACATACACAAGCTGTATTATTAACTGAATAGAGGTGCATGCACAGGGTTCAGTAATTACATTGTATTGAAGGGAGTTAAATGATTGGTCTCTGAAGCCAAGTCCCACCACAAGCCTTCAGGTATGGTGCCCACGAAATAGGCTGATTGCCTGAAAGTATGAGGGGGTGATTTGAGAGGCAATACTGTTCTCAGCGTCGGTGAGGGCATAGGGTACCTTACAGGGCTGCGCCACAGCGATGGTGTAGATG
This sequence comes from Paralithodes platypus, assembly GCA_032716605.1. Taxonomy (NCBI): domain Eukaryota; kingdom Metazoa; phylum Arthropoda; class Malacostraca; order Decapoda; family Lithodidae; genus Paralithodes; species Paralithodes platypus. Next base: position 11,474,561 of record CM064533.1, on the reverse strand, counting down.
GCTCAGCTTCGCTGTTCATAAAAGTAGCAGGGCCCTTACAAAATTGTACAACTACAAGGACTTGTTTGGTCCGAAACATGGTAGTGCTGGTGAGACTAATACCTTCTGGGGGCCCTAAATGCCTAGTGTTCTTTAAAGAGTGTGTAGCATAGGTTTTACTATCCTGAATTACTTGAAAATCGTTTTGTGTAGTCTTGATGTTATGACTGGAGTTCAGTGGTAGACACCTGTGGGTAAAACATGCATGCACATAGGGAAGCAAGCAGCGAGAGGCTCATGTGTCCTTGTTGACTTGGAGCGCCACACGTCGGCACGAATCCAAACATCTTATCAGAGATTCAGGGAATTAATACAACAAAGAAACAAGCCAAAGACTGGAATAAGCGCCATGATAAGGTGCAATATAGAGCATGGCATCTAACCTTTTCCTTATTTGAATGAGAAAGTAACCTCCTACAAAACATGTGTGTCCAATTTCATTAATGTGGTTGACATCAATTAAGTTGAAGACTGAACAGTGGTGAGGTAGAATAGCTGTGTACCCTTTGCTTCTGTATTGATCCCAACTGAGATGCTTTAGTATATCCCAAATGCTTCAAAACTTGGGTGTATTGGTTCAAAGACTGTTATGGGCGTACACTTATTAAGGGGGGATGGAAGGTTTTCCTAGACACCCTTCTCCCTCATGTTTGGCCCCATTAGTTTTCAGATTTTAAGACGTTCGACCCATCAGTTTGGCGCTACTAAGACTTTTCACCCCCGTTTCTTTGTCAATATTAAGACCTTGTGTGTCATTTAGGTGTCAATTGTTACCTGGCGAGCGATAGCGAGCCTGTATTTGAAGAGAAACCTATCGAACATTTTACAAATATATCTTGAAGGAGACCCGGGTCATTGGGGTGTTTTTTAAAGCTTGATGGAGGTTTAGGGAGGGAACTATAAACAAAATTACAAACATACATAAATGATCAAATTTCTAAGCCGCTCCCCCCTTAAGACAAAAGATTGCACACATTTCCCTGCACACTGTGATCAATATGTGTTAAAGCTGCACATTTAGATATACTTTCATCTCAATTATCCCTCTATCAATATATTTTACTATTCTTATACATAAACGAGAGAATTTAGAAGAATGCATTTAATTATATCAGTGTCCTTCATTTTCCCGAGACGCATGACCCTTACTTAACAGGTGACATCTGTTTTGCCTTATTTTACCTGTATTTAGACAATGAAATGCAGCTTAAGAGGGATCTGTGGGAACTAAAAGGGACAAATGAGAGTTGGAAGTCATTTACATTACTAGAGGTCCTTCCTAGACTGAACAAGATCGTCTAGCAGTTGCCAGAATAAAATACAAAGGACGTGAGCGGTACTGTAGGGGGTGTTATAAAGATGGTTGTTGTGCAAGATGTGATGTTGGCAATACTCACCAATAACCCTACAGCGTCACCACCCACAATCACTGACTTAAGGGAGCTCACCTCGGTTTTTTTTATTTTTCTCTCCCTCTCTTTCGTTTTATCCATTCGGCCCCATTCAGCCTACTGTTTTAAGACGTTTACCCCCATTCCTGGCGAGCAGTAGCGAGCCAGCATATATATATATATATTTGTTTTGACAGCAAGCTAAATTTGTACATTTTTCGATAGAAAAATGTCTGCAGCGAAGCCGGATTTCGCCATACAATGCTGGCTCGCTATCGCTCGCCAGGAAGAAATCGACACCTGGATGGGGATAAACGTCTTAAAACAATTGGCTGAATGGGGCCTAATGGATACAAGCCAGGGAAAGAGAAAAGAGGAGAGAAAGATGAAAACAAAACCGGTGAACCCCCTTAAGCCTTCCTGTACCGGAGACCTCTTTTTCTATTTAATTTCGGCTACATTTAGACAATTTTATGAAGCATAGGAAGGATGTAGGGTAGGTAAAGGATTGATTGCAATAGTCTGTAGCCTTTTAATGGGTAGACGTCCTTCCTAAACTGCACAAAATCGTCTAAATATAGCTAGAATAATATTAAAGAGACGTCGCCGGTACAGAAGGGGTTAAACTCCCAGAACATAACATTACATCAACAACATTATTGTCTATATAATTATACATGTGTATAGTGGGTCTGTGTCCAGCCATTTCCCAAAGGATAAGAGACTTGTTATAGGTACTCAAGGGGTGTCAGGGATGGCGTTTAGGTAAACATAAAGACTAATAATAATTATAATAACAAAAAAAAAAAAAAAATATATATATATATATATATATATATACATATATATATATATATATATATATATATATATATATATATATATATATATATATACAGTATATATGGACAAATATTCAATCTTAGCGTCTTAACAAGAGTTGTCCTGTCACCCTCGATATGTAATGTCCTTAGAGTTTATTATCATAGTGCTGCCCTCGGGAAATGATCGGAACTACTCTTTAACCCATACAAGGTGCAGGTACCTCAACTAGTCTACTATAACAACCTTTGATATTTTGGCATAACATTCAAATATTAATGAATATGCCATGGTATCCTTCCCTCTCACTTAACCATAGGCTATTCATAAGAGTAGTTGGGTGTAGTACAGTCGCGCTAATAAGTCATGTCTCGGCACCAAGTATGTTTCGATCAATAATTGGTATCAGCAATATCTAAGCTGCATTTCTTAATATCGAGTGAAATATACAAACATGTTCCTACACTTACCCTCCCTAATCAACATCTGACAGACAATAATACAGCACAAAACAAGCCAAACGTAATGACAGCTGGGACATGACTTATTAGCGCGACTGTACATGATTAGATTAATGTCCAGTATTCGATAAATGGATATTTATCGTAGTTATGTGCTATACTTATAACTGCCTTGATGGTGTAATGGTTAGTGTTTAAAATGTTTATGTGGTAACCCAGGTTCGAACCCCGGTGGATCACATGCTTGCTTTCATTAATTTCTTTGGGAGGTGTTTAGTGTTGGAATTAATTAAATAAAAATAGATTAGACATGCTAAGTCTTGATACCAGCTGCTTATATGAACTAGAGGAGCGGTAAAGCTCATACCTCTACCTATGCTAACTTTGTCACAACATAAACTTAAAGGCAGAACAATGAAATCAGTGCAACATATAATCCGGATCGCTTTCCATTGAAACTCAACTTCCTTGGCGCATATCTGATCTGCCCACCAAATATCGTGAAAATCGGTTCATAACTTTGTGATATATCTTGTTTACAGACAAACAAGCAGACGGACAAACACAGGCGAAACATAACCATTAACCACCTTCCAATTTTGTTGCCGGATGTAATTAATCATATAGTTCATTAACCCTTCCTGCCCAGGCAGCATTTTAAAATGACACCGCGGCAGATGGGCAGGAGCCCGGGTGTCATTTTAAAATCCGTAAGCTTGAAAGCCTATTAACCTATAAACGGCGAGCAGGGTGTATTGAACACCACTGTTCTGGGCGAGCATATTAGGCTCCATTCATGCCTATAATCGTCATTTTACGATAAATATCGTTATTACTTATTCATATGCACCTATATTACCTTCACTATGAAGATAGTAACCTGTTACAACAATAAAACAAGTGGAAATATCAATTTTCTGGTCAAAATCGCGAATAAACATGGAGCAGCCCATTCATGAATTATGGAGCAAATTGAGGCAACCCCTCCCTTCACGAGGCCTCAAGCCTGACTGAGCTCACTCATTCACACTCTCCCTTGTGCAACACACTCGCTAGGCACATAAGCACATCCTCCACACAGTTTGCTAATGTTAGCACAAAAATATACCAACGAATTAGGGAATAACAGGGAAAATAGGTGATAATTGAAGGGGGAGGGGAAAGGGGGGAAGGAGGGGATGTGGAGGAGTGATATGAGGTATAGGGAAAACAAAAAAAAATCTTTAGTGCTACTGGGGTCTTTTAATAAAATTTGTTTAGGCCTTCCCTCTTAAGAGCTTTCTCGTCGTTGCCGGGTTAAGCGTGTTTTGAAAGCTGTGCGTCCAACGCATGTAAACAAAGCCTGTCTTTGCAACACCGCACCTCCGAAAACAAGAAGGAGACGTCGGATCAATGTTGTTGTTGTATGCTATGACGAAATTAGTGTCTGCAAAGGTCCGATATTGCCAACATTGCATCGAATCTCTCTCCACGGAAATCGTTATCACAACTGAACCAGTTGACCTAGAGAGCTCCACTCAATGCCAGTTTACAGATAAGAACCAGCACTACGTTTAGAGATGCGGGGAAATTCTCTAGCAGTTAAACTAACAAAGATATGGGTAGCCTATTAAAGACGCTTTTCAGCCAGATCGCCCGAATCTCAATAATGTCCTTAGGATAGCGAGCCCGGGCAAGAAGGGTTAACATCCTAATAGGCTGGCTAACAAGAGACTATAAAATGCGTCATATTCCTCAAGGGGTATGATATACTAAGGTAAAGTTATGCTCCATAGTTCACATTATGTCCATGGAAGTGATTAAGGGGAGATGGGTTGTTTTTGTGGTCCCCTTCTTCCCCATGTGATTGGTTTTCAGATTTGATGACGTTCGGCCCATTAGTTTGGCGATTATAAGACCTTTCGCCCCTTTCGTGCTGTTTAGGTTTCAATTTTATTTTTTCTGGCGAGCGAAAGTGAGCCTGTAATTTTGGAAGAACAGGCCATCGGCCGGGATATTTTTCTATCGAAAAATGTACAAATTGATCTAATGGATGTTTTTGTTTTAAAGTTTGATGGAGGTATAGGGAGGAAACTAGAAAAAATAATTAATACATTAAAAAAACAAAAAAAAAAGTGAACCATTAAATGGACAAAACAATTAAACTTTACAAATAATTTCCTGTTTTTCCTCTCACCTTCAACTTCCTCTTAACCTGACATTAATCCAGGTTGCCACCCTGGACACTAAGGAAGCGTTCAATATAATATAAATGTGGCATAATAAGCACCAGTCAATAATATTTTGTAACAAAATATATGTGATATATTGAGCATCTGGCAACAATGTTTTCAATCAAATAGATGTGAAATTATAAGCAGCCGTCATCAAATTTTTTTTTTTTTTTTAATTGACTATATGTGATATTATTAGCCTGTCAACAATAAATCAAAATATGACTTGTAATAAAATAGATGCAATATCATTAGCCCCTCAATATGAAATAAAAATACAATGCTTTCAATAAAATAGATGGTTGTTGTTGTTGTTGTTGTTGTTGTTCCCTAAGCTGCCTGGCCGAACAGCCCCGAGTCCTTAAGGAAGGCCATGGCCACGGTCGGGCTCTCCCACAGAGCTCTCAAATAGTGTAAATTGTGTTGTTGGCGTAAGTGGTTGTGTGAAATGCAGTCTTCTATGATGTGTTTTATGGTATGGGGTGCTGTGTTACAACCCGGGCAGGTGTCGACGACGGAGATATCCAGTCTCTTCTGATAGTTCAGAAGAGCTGGATGGTGTCCGCATCTCAGCCTGGCCAGGTGGACTCTGTCCTCGCGAGGAAGGGAGGATTCAGAAGGATGGATTTCGGGAGGTCGTGCTTGCAGCTGCGTGTTGTCTATGAGTGAATGGATGGAACGGCGAGTGATATGAGTATGGATGTGCTTCCAGAAGTTGGTTTGGGGTGGGCAGGGAGGGAGAGGAGACAGTATTTGTGTGTGATAGCGTGTGCTGGGTGTTGTTTTGATATTTCTTGGTGTCTGTGGGTGTGTTGCCATGTAGTGTACTGGGTGGTGTTGATTCGTGGAGGCTGCTACCAGGAATTGATTGCCTCTCATGTCTAGATGATCTTTGACTTTTAGGACTTTGGTTTCTTGATGTAGGTGATCTGTGGGTGTAGTAGCTGTGCATCCTGTGATGATTTTAAGGGCTTTATTTTGAATAGTCTGTAAGGTCTTATGAGGTGTTTCAGCTAGGTTAGAAGCCCAGGCCGGGCTTGCGTATTCCATAACTGATCTTATGTATTGTTTGTAGACTGTGGTGGTGGTTTCTTTGTTGTGTCCAAATTTCGTGTGGGCAAGTGATCTGAGGGCGTTAAGTCTGGGTGTCAGTTTCTTTTTCGTGTTTGTGGTGTGCTGTTTGAATGTCATTTGGGTGTCGTATGTTACTCCTAGGATTTTGGGTGTGTGTGTGTGTGTGTTAGGGGTGTGTTGTTTATGTTGAGTCCCGGGACGTAATCGTGCTCTCCTGTCCAGCTTGTGAGGAGGGTTGCAGTGGATTTAGCTGGGGCTAAATTGAGTCTGTTTGTAGTGCACCATTCATGTAATGTGTCGAGATAGTCTTGAATGAGTCTTGTTGCTGTGTCTGGGTTTTGGTGCGTGCTTGTGAGTGTTATGTCTTCTGCGTAGGAGGCTATGGTTATTTGGGGTGAATTTGGTGTATTTATATCATGCATGTACAGATTGAAGAGTGCGGGCGACAAGACGGGTCCTTGCGGGACTCCGTTTGGGAAATTTCTAATGCTAGATGACTGATCGGCAAAAATTACGTGTGCACATCTGCCTGCTAAGAAGTTGGCCAGCCATCTTTTTGTGTTGTTGTGCATGTTTGTGTTATAGATTTTGTTTGTTAGGTTGTGGCGGGGGATGGCATCGAAGGCTTTACTAATGTCAAGTGTGGCAAGTACTGATCTGTGTGGTGGTCTAGCTGAGTTGATGCCGTCAAAAGCTCTTTGTGTAAGGTCTGTAAGAAGAGTGTTTGTGGAGTGCAATGGCCTGAAGCCGTGTTGTGTTGGAGAAAGGGGTAAGTCAGGTGTCATCAGTTGTAGTACAAGGTGCTCTATGACTTTGGAGGGGGTGCAAAGGAGTGTGATAGGGCGGTGTGAGGAGGGTAGCGTGGGGTCTTTGTTAGGTTTGGGGAATGTGATGATGATACCATGCTTCCAGATGTATGGTATTGTGTTGTGTGAGTAGCTGTAGTTTGATATGTTAGTGAGTGCTTGTATGCCTTGGACAATGGACAACTCTCCTTCCTCGACATCCTCGTAGCTCTGAACGACCATGGGTTCAAAACCACCGTCTACACTAAACCAACTAACACAGGACAATGCCTCAACGGCGATAGTGAATGCCCCCGCCGTTATCTTTTATCCTCCATCTCCGCTTATGTAAGGAGAGCCCTCACGCACTGCTCTACCTGGGCCGACACCCACCAGGAACTAGAAAGACTATCCCAAGTTTTAGTGAATAACGGACACTCCAACTCCGACATCTCCAGCACCATCAACCACCATCTTGAAAAATGGTACTCCCAAAGCCCTCCCAACATTGACCCCCCCAATGAAATTAAGATCTTCTACCGCAATTTTATGTCCTCTGAACACAAAAATGACGAGGCCGTCTTAAAAGAAATAATCTCCAAGCATGTCCACCCAACCAACCCGGAAAACAAAATCAAATTAATAATTTATTACAAATCCCCCAAGACCTCCAACCTCGTTCTCCGCAACAAACCAGTTTCCACCAAGATAAAGAGCCCGATGACCGACGATCACGTCATTTACCAACATATATACCTGTAATTATGAGGACTGTGGACCTCATTCCTATATTGGCATGACGCAGACTCGTCTTTCACGTCGGTTAACTCTTCACCTTCAGGCTGGAGCCATCAAAGACCACTATCTCACCCCTAACCACCCCCACCTCACACACAACGAGTTAGAGAAACACACCACCATACTCGATAAAGAAAGTGACCCAAGGAGATTACCTATACTCGAAGTGTTATATATCCAAGCCTTACATTCTAACATCAACAACCAAACTCTGGACCTTCAGATCCTTCCTTCTGCCAAAAGGCAGTATCCTACAGGACCTAACGCCCCCCATCGCCCCCCGGTGCCCTTGACGCAGCCAACCGAGCTACCTCCTTCAGCTTCGTCTTCTGCCGGCGCCACACGTACTACGCAACTTAGGCCACACCCCTCGACATGCAGCCAATCAGCTTTGACCCCGCCAACCGACCACCACCTTCCCGCATCCAGCGCGCCTGTGTGAAGCGGTTCTCTCTTTTGCACTCCTAGAATACCCCTCCACCAATAGCAGACTTTTGCCCCCTGATTTTCGCCTCCTCTGATCCTCCACCCTCTATATATACCCTTCCTGTTTACCTTTTATATCATTCTATCCTTACTTGATAATGCTGGTTGTCCAGTGAAACGCGTCGCGTCGTATATCCTGTATCATCATGTACATTAATGTAACCCTGTACCACCATGAATTTTGCTCATCTCATTCATCTACTTCCTGCCACCCAGCGAAAACTCATCAGAGACCTGGAAACTTTGAATAATAAAATTTCCAACGCAGAAATTGCCATTTCTTTCAACCTCGTATCTATTAAAGAAAATGTATTACCTGGCTTTACTAACATATATATATATATACCAAAGAAGGAACCAAGTAAAAAAAAAAAAGAAAATCCAAGTCTCTCACAGACATACATTCTTCAGAGAAAAACATTTTCACGTGAGAAAAAATAGAAGAAAAACAATTTTCTACGAGTCACCACATCACCCGAAAGAAAACAAATATCGAGGGTTTTTCTATATAATATATATTTGTTGATAACTGCCGCCCCTTCTCTCACCAGATATGCCCAGTGGGGTTGATCAAAGTGGAATTCAAATATCTTGAAATCAAATATATTTTTTTAGGATATTCTGAAGGCTGAGTATTTATAGGTATAACGTGACATATTTGTATATATATATATATATATAAGGCATATGAAAGGGACGCCATACACTGTAAAATATATGTGCGCATAATAGCACACAAATTAAACCCCTTCTATAAGCTACCGGTGCCGTCCTTTTAATTATATTCTAGCTACTATTAGACGATTTCATTCAGTTTAAAAAGGGATACCAGGAATTAAGAGGCTTCACACTATCTTACTAAACGCTTTTTACTACCACAGATCCTTCGTAAACTTCACCAAATAGTCAAAATATTGCTAGAATAAAATTAAAAAGACGTCGCCTGTAGAGATCGGGTTAACCCATGCAGTACCAGGGACGGCCTTTCCATTATATTCCGGCAACTATTAGACGATTTTATGCAGCTTAGGAAGGACCTTTAGCAATAATAAGGCTTCAGACTATCTCAACTACCACAGATCCTTCCTAAACTTCACCAAACCGTCCAAATATAGCTAGGATATAATACAAAAAGACGTCGCCGGTACAAAAGGGGTTAAGGGAGCCCACTTCGCTTTTTTCTCTTTCTCTCCCTCTCTTTGGCTTGTATCCATTCGGCCCCATTCAGCCTACTGTTCTAAGACGTGTATCCCCATCCAGGTGTCGATTTCTTCTTGGCGAGCGATAGCGAGCCCGCATTGTATGGAGAAATCCTATCGAAAACTGTACACATTTAGCTTGCTGTCAAAACAAAATATATATATACTGGCTCGCTACAGCTCGCCAGGAAAATATTGACACCTGGATGGGGTAAACGTCTTAAAACAGTAGGCTGAATGAGGCCGAATGGATACAAGCCAAAGAGAGAGCGAGAGAAAGATGACAACAAGCGAGGTGGGCTCCCTTAACGCCGTGGCTCCTCAGGAAAAAATCGACACCTATATGGCACGAAAGGTCTTAACATTGACGAATAATTGGGATGAAAGGTCTTAAAATTGCCAAGGTAATCGGGCGAACGTCTTAAAATGTCAAAACTATTGGGGCTAAACATGAGAGAAGGGAATTCAGAAAAAAACCCTCAAAGAGATAAAACAGCCAAAATGCGTGGGTAGCCATACAAAACTTCCCCTAAATTGATGGTATTAGAACACTATTACCACCAAGCTAACTAAACAATAGAATAAGCCTGTATACTTGACATGGCTAAATATACGTAGATTATTTAACAGCCGGGCGATTAGGCAAATGTCTCAACAAATCAAACCCAGACATAAAAACATACAAACACACAGACAAAAAACAAAAAAACAAAACAAAAACACAGGCAAACAAACACACAGGCAACCAGAATAACTAACAACCACACAGACAAACAAAAGAAACGCACTAACAGACAACCATGTATTGATAAATATATATATATGCAGCTTTTAGACAATATTAGAGATAGCTCGATACGTCTATTTGCAATATTGGTTTTCAAAGGTTAATATAGATTGTTAACTCCCTCAGTTTTAGAGAAAACGTTTCATTCTATTAAATATTGTTGAAATATGACCCAGCCAGGGCTCGAGCCCAGGCCAATAGTGCAGCACTCCAACACCTTAACCACTAGACCACCGAGGAACTTAAAAGTAATGGATTCATTTGGAATAAATTCCATCCACCACCACCCGCTCCAACTCGTGGTCACGAACCTTAATGCCATACATACAGTACATACACCTCACACACAAACACTAGCAACTAAGTAATAGAGTAGGATACTTGTCATCTGGGGCACAATTAAGGCCTCACTGAATATACAAGTCGAGCCTAAATAAATTAAATATTTGTGTGATATGATCCAGCCAGGACTCGAACCCAGGCCAATAGTGCAGCACTCCAACACCTAAACCACTAGATCACCGAGGAGTTTGAAAGTATTGGCTTCAATTGGAATAAAATCCATCCACCACCTCCGCCCAAAAAGATGGAAGAGGTTATGTTATTACCTCCAATATCTCAAAAGTTTATGAACTATTGCTCACGAAAATTGTCGAGTAGATTGGAAATGTGCCAATGAAAAATATATTCCATTATAGGAGGCAATCAGTAGAGTGCATACCTCCGCCAGCGAAGGCAGAGGTATGTGCTTTCTCGAGTGCCCGTCTAGTTTGGCTATTATTAGACTATTTTGTATATTTAAGAAGGAAATTTGGATGTGAAGAGTTAAGTAGGCTAGATTTTACCCCTTTGATTCGTAGAGATGTTTCCAAAATGCATAAAATCGTCTATTAACAGCCAGAATATAATACAGAAACGTGTCATCGTATCCTGACTTGGTTACTGTTCAGGTTCTCACAATACGACACATACCATACTGAAATGTTCCTCGTTATATGTATGACATTTATGAAGAACTGGATTGCGAAGACTCAATATTTCAGTAGTGCCACGCCTTCATAAATGTTGACGGACCTCTCTGAAAGTGTTTACATATTTTGGTGTAGTGTTATTGCAAGTTATATCAAACTTTAAGGGGGTAGTGCTTGGTTTTTGGTCATATATATTTATTTATTAATATATTATTGAGTTTCCTCGCTAGACCTCCATCAAACTTAGAAAAACACCCCCTAGACCACCATTCAAGATAAATTTGTACATTTTTCTGTAGACAAAAATTCCGCCCGAAGGCCGATTCCTTCTAGAGTTAGAGGCTCGCTATCGTTCGCCAGGAAAAAAATCGACACCTAAAGGGCACAAAAGGTCTTAATATTGACAACAAAAGGAGGCGAAAGGTTTAAAAATCGCCAAACTAACGGAATGAACGTCTTAAAACCTCAAAACTAATATGCTAAACACGAGGGAGAAGGGGGTCCATAAAAAGCGAATACTACCCACTTAACTAACCATTAAAGTATAAACTAACTCTTCATAGACAATAAAATGCTTCACCCTATTCAGGTACCAAGTTTTTTCGGCACGAGCGACAGCGTGCTTATTACTTATCAAATATCGGTCTTCGGAAAGGACGTTTACCTGACTGGGATTTTTTTCGATCGAAAAATGTACAAACTTAGCATGAAAGGATTCTGGGTGGGCATTTGTTAGCATGCAGGAAGTCTAGGAAGGCGTCTTTGTTAGCCTAGGGGACATATTAAAATAAATTGCTTCAAAATTATAAAAGCAAGCAAAATCCTTAATAACAATTAAACTATAACCCACTTGATATATGTACGAATTTTAAAGGGAAGGGGATTGCAAAGACTTTATTATTCAGTAATTAGTTAGTTAATATAGGACTTCAGAGGCTATCAACCCTTCTGGATTATTAAGACAGCACACTGTAAGTCAAGATTAGCGTCATAACTGGAGGCCCTTTTCGAAAACTCCATTCCCTTGTATTCAGTAGTCCTACTCCATTCTTTAGATTTATAATTACTGAATATACACGGTTACATTTATGCTTCACAGTTCATATAATGTCCTTGGAAGTGACAAAATGGCTAAAACAATGTAAATTCATGTCAATTTAGCTACATTTGATCTCGTATTCATTTAAAATTATTCTGGTTGACACACCGCTCCCGTCTTCATATATTTGATAAGCGTTTTGAAATTTCCGTTCATGCATAACATAAGATTATATGCAATTATATGCAGAGCTTCTTGCTCTGTACAGGGGCATAGTGCGCCCTTGTATTGAGTATTGTTCACATGTGTAGGGAGGTTCCTCTCATACCGCTCTCCTAGACAAAGTTGAAAGGAAGGCCTTTCGTATCATTAACTCCCGTCCACTCACCAACTCTCTGCAATCTCTCTCTCTCCGCCGCAATGTTGCATCTCTCTCGCTATTCTATCGCTACTATAATAATCAGTGTTCCTCAGAGCTATCCCAGTGCATACCACCTCCTTTACGTAGGGCACGTGGTACCCGTCTTGCAACTCAATCCCACCCCTACTCTGTGCAACTCTCCAACCCAAGAGTGAAACGTTACTCTCAAACTTTCTTCTACTCAACAGCTGAGCTCTGGAACTCTCTCCCAGAATCAGTCTTTCCCTCTTCCCATGACTTAAATTGCTTCAAACTCCGTGTGTCCAGGCATTTTGGCTCGAACGTCTCTTGATTTTGGCCCTGTCACTCTTTCAACTATGGGGGAGGCACTCGCTATAGGCAGTTATGCCTTTTGCCTCCCTCAATCACATAGAAAAAAGAAAAAAAATATATTAGGTTCTACAATTAATTCATGAGAGAGAGAGAGAGAGAGAGAGAGAGAGAGAGAGAGAGAGAGAGAGAGAGAGAGAGAGAGAGAGAGAGAGAGAGAGAGAGAGAGAGAGAGAGAGCGAGAGAGAGAGAGAGAGAGAGAGAGAGAGAGGGGGGGGGGGGGGGGGGGGGTGAGGTGTGGCCGTCAGCAACCCCTGTTTAGTACCAAGATAGTAAAGTTGGAACTGCGCACCTCCCTCGGCACTCTAAACTCTTCTATGCGCAGGTTTTCTCTTCCTGCTTTTGTCAATGTTTCCCTTGTCCTGAGAAGAGGGCCCGGAGACATGCACGCCGGGAACAACCAGCACCTCCTAACCCGGACTACCAGTGCCCAGACTGTGGCAGGATATGTGCATCACGGATAGGACTCTACAGTCATCGTAGAACTCGCAACAGATGAATGCAGGAAGGGAACGTCATCATCGGACTACGATGGGCTACCATAAGCATAAGCAGTGTGTGTGTGTGTGTGTGTGTGTGTGTGTGTGTGTGTGTGTGTGTGTGTGTGTGCGAATGTGTGTGTGTGTGTGTGTGTGTTGTGGGTGTGAGGAATGTGTGTGTGTGTGTCTGAGTGCGTGTATGTGTGTGTGTGTGCGTGAGAGAACGAGAGAGATAGAGAATAATGTGTGTTGTGGGTGTGAGTGGTGTGCGTGGTGACAGAAGGAAGATCATTACTGAGGTGAGATTGTCAATTAACCTCCAACACCAATATATTGGCTCCATTCCTGATAAACTAAGTATATATACTGTATACTGTATACACACATTATATATATATATATATATATATATATATATATATATATATATATATATATATATCGGTATATATATATACTGTACATATATATCTTTATATATATATATATATATATATATATATATATATATATATATATATATATATATATATACCGGTATATATATATATATATATATATATAAAGGGAACTTTCTGTCTGTCTGTTTGTTCACGAACGATTCCCTCAGTGTACAGGTATGGGCACTTCCCCCGGCCAGTGCCAGGTTACTCAGCTAATATATATATATATATATATATATATATATACCGGTATATATATATATATACATTTTATATATATATATATACCGGTATATATATATATATATATATATATATATATATATATATATATATATATATATACATATATATATATATATACAGTATATATTATATATAATTTTATCGCCCTCCCTTTCCAGAAATTATTTGTTAATTGTCGGACTAAACCCTCTTGAGGTCAAACATTTGTCAACATAATCTTGTCTGACGTCTTGCAGGTTACTCTATCATGTATATATATAATTGATGCTTTTGTTTGTTTTTGTCATATTCGAGCAATATATTTGTATTTGTCTCCTTGGCTAACAAAAACGCCATCTTGGACTTTCTTCAAACTATAAAATGACCACCCAGACATCCTTCATGTTAAATGCCCACCCAGACATCCTTCATGTTAAATGCCCACCCAGACATCCTTCATGTTAAATGACCACCCAGACATCCTTCATGTTAAATGCCCACCCAGACATCCTTCATGTTAAATGCCCACCCAGATATCCTTCATGTTAAATTAGTACATTTTTCAATACAAAAATCTTCCACCTAAGTTAACCCTCTCCGACATATGACGCGATTTTGAGCTCATTGGGAATACTTTAAAGCCTTTGTTACCATCAGGGGTATTTAGAAACCTTTAGTTTAGTTACTTCAACCTCTGCAGTTGTCTTTGAGTTAGCTGTGGGCAGAAAACTAATTTTGGAGAGGTAATTATACGAGTGAGAGAACTCTATTTCTTATTGCTAATTTGGCAACCTCTCCGTCATAAATGCGTGAAAGGGTAAACAGGCTCGCTATCGCTCGTTCAGAAAAAATGCACAACTGAATGGGAGTGAAGCGTCTTATTATCGCCCAACTAACGGGATGAAACGTCTAAAAACTCCAAATTATAGGAAAGAAACAGGGGAGGTCCACAAAGACCACCACTCGTACCAAATACTGTTAAGGGGGGTCACCGTTTTTTTTTTTTTTTATCTTCCTCTCCTTTGTTATCTTTCCCTGGCTTGTGTCTATTCGGCCCCATTCAGCCAACTGTTTTAAGACGTTTATCCTCATCCAGGTGTCCATTTCTTCATGGCGAGCGATAGCGAGCCATCATTAAATGGAGATAACCGGCTTTGCCGGAGAAATTTTTCTATGGAAAAATGTAAAAATTTCGCTTGCTGCCAAACTAAAAAAATTATATGCTGGCTCACTACCGCTCGCCAGGAAAATATTAATACATTGTTACGATCCAGGTTCTCAAAGACACAGGGCTCTTCAACATTGGACTAGATAATGGCAAAAAGCAACAACGGTAACACTAGATCCAACCCCTGCCTTAAACACTGGAAAACAAAACACCATTACCGCCCTGAGTCGTGCCTGGACAACGAGGTATCCTATGACTCGGTAACTGGTGCACACACACTAGGCTGACGCTCAATGAAACAGCCTATTCTCAAACAGTAAAAGATTACTCGATTATGTTACACAAAGAAAAGATAGTTAACGTGATTAATTAACGTTACGGTAGATACTCAAATAACTGGCACTCCTGTATTAAAGAAAGTGCAATGCTAGTCCTGCAACATCAACTGGAAACTTCTGAAATAAGTCTGATGCTGGGAAGATGTTCGTAAAGAATCTTGAACAATTATAATGCAGAATACGGGTCACAATAAATGCTACGACATATAGTAATAATAGGCAGGCGAATAATAAAGACTGCGCAAAGGTAGTAATGCTCGACAACTAAAGAAATGCTTCGTGACACAATGCAACAGCCTACTAGGGTTGTGCAACTCAACAACAACCTCGGCTCAAAAGTGCAGTGAATAATAATGCTGCATACATATAATAATGGGGCTTATCTCTAACCAGTGTCTGCTCAGTTAATGAAGTCTAGCTGGGGTATCAAGGCAGGTCAACAATGGGCGAGCATGCGGCTCGTAGCCTAACGTTGTCCAAGGGTGATATAATGAAGATTACGTTATATGACGGGGATGCTCTCTTGATAAATCTAGGTCTCTAGTACCTAGCTCTATCCTGGCGATCCCTCAGAAGTCAACACAAAGAGGCAGCACTATGTTGTGAGGGATAGGCTATGGCCCTCTCACACCACAGCGCTGTGCTCGCAAAGTAAACCAACCCGAAGACAACTTAGGCTCCCACAGTACCTGTCGATGTCGTGCAGAGCTTAGCTAACACTGCACACATCGGACACAACGACACAGTAACCTTACCCCTAGTCTAGCTTTAGACAACCAAGCAGAATCACTCAACACCTTGCAAGGGAGACATATACCGGTCTATAACCTTCCCGAGAGAGGACACATACGGAAAAGTCCGTCTCTCTAAACCTCAATAAAGCATAATACCTCCTTAACCTAATACATGGAAATATCTGAGAGCTTCGCGTACAATACGACTGGTCGACGGTGAACGTCTATGCTGAAACCAGAAGGGATGCTGAGTTTAATAAAGATTAGAGAATGAGAAAGGAGAAGTCGAGAGAGAGAAATAGTATGCAAAGTCGCGAGTATGGGGGACAGAATTGCAAAGGATATAGGCGATACGCATGTCAGGCAAGCCCTGAGCTGGTAAAGAACACGAGGCCGCGACGGGAATGGACTAGTTGACCACCCGGCCGCCAACGCCGTCAGTGCCCAAGCGAGCCGCGTCATAGCTCACCTCGCTGCCGGGTGTACTCCCTCACACTCTCCCGCTCGCCTCCCACACAAGCAACATTTATATTATAGCGAATATAAAATATAAGGCGCGGTCACAGACCAAAACAAAGACCATTTCTAGACTGTCTGTGGCAACACGACACTAATGAAATAAAGCAGATCATTCTAGGACAACTGTAGCCTATCCCCCCATCCTGGCGAGCGCTAGCGAGCTGCAATGCCCCACGCAACCATTCTGCTAACGCCAGGAGGCGTCACACCCCCCCAAGATATGGGACACTCAACCATGAGCCCATATCTGAACAGGCAGAATGTCGCTAGAATATGCCACTCCTAACCACTCTGCCACTCATGGAATGCAAGCTCAGTCTCCTCAAAAAAAAAAATACAACAACATTTTTATATAAAAAAATCTTATCACCCTTCCCAAATATAATGCATTAATTCATAACATTGTGCTCCCAGAGCGAGCTTTAAGAAGCACAGCCTACTGAGGGAAAATCATCTGCACTCAGTACTCAGCTACAATATTATCTTAAAATTAATTATTAAAAAGAAAGAGTTTTTATTTAATTTTTCATATTTTATTTTAATGTTGTTTTTGGTGGCTACTATAGATGTAGCCTAATTTTCTTCTAATCAAAGCCAACAACTCCTGCCCTGCAACCCTACGCTGATGCTACACACGCGAGCCAACAAGCACCAGCGCAAAAATACACCGCGAGCCAAGACAGGAGGCTATACCAACATACTGTGGTAGCCTACCCCGGATCCTCCACCCGTGACAGACAGTCCGCAATCACATTCTCACAACCGGCAATATGGCGAATGTCTAAGTTGTACTCTTGCAACATGAGCGTCCATCTGGTCAGCCTCATATTCCGGTTGTGGAATTGATTGAGGAATTTAAGCGAGTGGTGGTCGGTATACACTACCACGACTGGCCCATATGCAGGAACATACACCTCAAAGTGTCTGAGCGCTAACACGATTGCCAGCAGTTCCTTTTCAACAACCGAATAGTTTTTCTGTGCTGAATTAAATTTCTTTGAAAAGAAACTGACTGGATGCTCAAGACCTTCTTCATCTGTCTGCAAAAGTACGGCACCAGCCCCTACTCCGCTGGCATCAGTCGCCAACTGAAATGGTCGTTCAAAGTCCGGGGCCCTGAGGATAGGGTGAGTGCATAAAAGGTGTTTAACTACTCGAAACGCCTGCTCACACTCAAGTGCCCAGCGGAACTTTTTATCTTTGGCTAGTAGATCTGTCAAAGGAGCTAACACAGTAGAATAGCCTCTTATAAAGCGGCGGTAATACCCAATCATGCCCAAAAATCTCATGATCTGCCGCTTGGTGGTCGGCCTGGGGAACAAGTCGATAGCCTGTATCTTCTGTTGGGGCGGGCTCACCTGCCCTAACCCAACCACAAATCCCAGATACTGCACCGTGGCTTGCACAAAGTCACACTTGCCCAGATTAACCACCAAGCCTACTTTACTAAGTTGACTAAATAAGGCTTCTATGTGCTCATAGTGACTTTGGAAATCGTTGTCATAAATGATCACGTCATCAAGGTAGACAGTACAGTTTGGGATGTCTGCTACGATGTCGTTCATTAAGCTCTGGAAAGTGGCCGGTGCATTTTTCAGACCATATGGCATCACGTTGCAACGGTAAGTACTGCCATCCACCACAAACCCGCACACCTCTTTAGCCCGCTCAGACAGTGGTACTTGCCAGTAGCATTTGACGAGGTCTACCTTGGTCAAGTACCTTGCTTTCCCGATCTTATCCACACTGTCATCCACCCGGGGAAGAGGATATGCATTGGTGGGGGTCAACCCGTTCAACCGCCTAAAGTCAATGCAGAACCAAACTTTTCCATCA
This sequence comes from Paralithodes platypus, assembly GCA_032716605.1. Classification (NCBI taxonomy): domain Eukaryota; kingdom Metazoa; phylum Arthropoda; class Malacostraca; order Decapoda; family Lithodidae; genus Paralithodes; species Paralithodes platypus. The sequence goes on along the minus strand of CM064533.1, from coordinate 11,456,003 downwards.
GGTTTGGGCTGCAGAGTGACAAGAGAAGTCCACCGTACTGCCCCCTTCTCGATCAAGCCTCTCGCCAGCATATACTCCAGCTCATCCCTGAGCGCTGGGTGTTTAATGGGTGGCACCCGATAAGGTATCGACTTGAAGGGGGGGTGCTCTCCTACATCGACATCATGCACCGCTTGAGTAGTGAGGCCTGGGTGCTCGGCAAATACAGTGGGGTATGAATCGAACAGGCGCTGCACTGCCACCTGCTGTTCCTCCGGCAGGTGCGCCAGAGCATCATGCGCACATTGGCTTGAATTCCCCGCCCACTGATCAGCCGAGACATGACAATCCCAGTTATCATCCACCTGATCACTGCTGCCCCCCCTCTCCTTCTCCACCATGACCGCAGCAGGTCAACACAGGGACAGCTAGTGACTCAGGTGGGTGCCTCACATACTCCTTCAACAAATTAATGTGGCATAGTTGGTTACGCTTCTTCCGGTCTGGAGTGGCAACGAGGTAATCTAGATCGGAGATCTTTGTCACCACCCGATAAGGCCCAGCGTACTTGGCAGCCAGAGGATGACCTGACAAAGGCAACAGGACCAACACCTCTTGACCTACCTGAAACTCCCGGAGTTTCGCCTTAGTATCGTACCTGTCCTTCATACGGGCCTGCGAACTCACCAAATTACGCCCGGCCAGCTCCAGACTTCTAAGCATTCTCTCTCTGCTCTCGAGGACATATCTCAACATAGAACATGGCTTAGCAGTACCCTCCCAAATCTCCTTCACCATGTGGAGAGGGCCCCTCACCTGATGCCCGAAAACAAGCTCATTCGAACTGAAACCGAGACTCTCTCCAGGTACTTCTCTTGCCGCGAACAAAACATACGGCAGACCAAGGTCCCAATCCTTTCCGTTCTCTGCGCAGTAACATCGAAGCATGCTTTTCAGCGTGGCGTGCCACCTCTCCAACACCCCTTGACTCTCCGGGTGATACGCAGAAGAGACGACAGTTCTGATGCCATGCTGAATCATAGTTTGTTTGAACAGATTAGATGTAAAATTAGAACCTTGGTCCGATTGCACCTCTTGCGGGTAACCATACCGCGAGCAATACAAGAGCAGGTTCCAGACAACAGTTTTCGCCTTGCCATATCTCATTGGATATGCATCAGGATAAAGAGTGGCCACATCCATGATAGTTAATAGAAATTTATTACCGGCACTAGTAGGGGGTAGGGGTCCGACCATATCAATGATGACCTTACTGAAGGGCGGTCCACTGACAGGAATGGGGTGCAACGGGGCTCTCGGAATTGTTTGGTTAGGTTTTCCAACCCTCTGGCACGTATGACACCTTGCTATCCAGGTTACCACCTGCCCCTTCAACCCTGGCCACCAAAACAATTTTTCTAAAGCTGCCACCGTTTTTCTCACCCCTAGATGTCCTGCCAGTGGTATGTCATGCGCCAACCTCAGTAGGCTATCCCTGCACTTCCGTGGCACCACCAACTGGTCCACTACTCCGGACCCCTCTTGCCAACTACGTTTAGGGTCTTGAAAACGCCTATAGAGGATGCCTTCTAAATAAAAAAAATCTCCTGGCTGTGCATCGCCGTCCTCGTCGAGCTCTACAGCTTCATTAGCACACGTTTGGAGCTCAGGGTCCTCTAGTTGCAACCGACGTGTATCTGAGGGTGCCAAGCGATCTAACTGCTCCCGGAGCAATGCATGACCTTCCCCGATACTGGGCTGCTCCCTCTGTCTCTCTCGATGTACATAACGTTGCTGTCGTGGAGTCTCGTCATGCCCAGCCTCGTCACTCTCGATGACAGGCCCTGGGGCTACTCCAGAATTAAGTAATGATGCTAATACTGAATCACCCAGGAGAGCCGCCGAGTCAAAACTCTTAAAACCAACTCCAGCTTTAGCCTCCTGTTGATCGTTCCTCCGCTGGTCTGAAGACGGAGGACTAGGCTGTGACACTTTAGCTGCCCGAGCTCGGGTGACAACACACTCCATGGGTTGTGTCTGGCACCGCTCGACCCACTCTTGCTCTTCCCTACTCACGTCGGCCGGCCTCTCGGCAACGACTAAGGGTAGAACCTCAGAAGCGGGCATTGCAAAGTCGTTGCCGAGAAGAAGGTCGACGCCCTCCACTGGCAGTTCCTCCACAATACCGACATCCAATTCACGTGCCACACCATCCACCTCCAACTCCAACCGCACCAGCGGGTATGACCGAGTTGCATTAATACCCTGCACCACTACCACCCGAGCCGCGTTTATAGGGTAGCCAGTCAAGTTTTTCATCAGAGTCTGGGAAGCACCTGTATCACGCAAGACCTCTACTCCATACTTGTGCCCCGCCCACATCACGCAACCCCGCCCTCTATGGTCGCAAAAAATATCATGAGCAGGGTTCGAGCCTCCCAGGTGCTTCTGCATTGGCTGTGCCTCAGCCTCTGATGAACTGCCCCGGGCAAACTCAGACGACTTCGGAGACACACCAATGTTGCAGGCCAAAGACACAGCTGCTGTAGGTGGTTTGCTAGGACAGACTCTTGCAAAGTGCCCCTTTTTATGACAATGATAACACTCCAACTCCCCTTTGGGCTTCCCTTGGTACTGGGAAGGGCCCAGTCCCTTCTTAAACGGGACGGTGCTAGTCTTGTGGTCAGTCTTGGTATCATGGCTCTTGTACTTGTTTGCATAAGGTATACCACTAACTCGGGGGGGTGGGGCATCACGCCCCTTGTTACCTGCCTCACTACGCTGGGCAGACCCGCACCCACGAATTAGTGATAGCCGGAGGTCAGCCATCTCGGCTGCCTCCTGTAGAGTTTTTGGTTGCTTTTCTTTCAGGTTTAACGTCAAGTCGCCGCCCGTGCATTTGAAAAACTGCTCTAAAAGCACCAACTGTTTAATGTCGTCAAACGTAGTAGCTTTCTCCGACCTCAGCCAATTCCCAAAAGCATCGGACAGCTCCCGGGCATGTTCCAAAAAGGTGCTCTCCCGACCCTTGGTAACACCCCGGAACTTCAACCTGTACGTCTCTGGTTGTAGTTCGTATGCTCTCAGGACAGCCTCCTTGAGTTCCTCATAGATAATACAAGACTCTATAGGCAATGCATCATAAGCCTTGAGTCCCTTGCCCACAAGTCTAGAGGAAACAAGGGCTGCCCACTTCTCCCCAGGCCACTGGTGTTCCTGGCACTTCTTCTCGAATCTCATGAAAAAATCGGTGACACCCGACTCATCAAATACAGGGACTAGCTTCAACAGGTGCGACAAAGACTGATCATGCCCACGATTCCCACATACATTTCCTCTGAACACAAAAATGACGAGGCCGTCTTAAAAGAAATAATCTCCAAGCATGTCCACCCAACCAACCCGGAAAACAAAATCAAATTAATAATTTATTACAAATCCCCCAAGACCTCCAACCTCGTTCTCCGCAACCAACCAGCCTCCACCAAGATAAAGAGCCCGATGACCGACGATCACGTCATTTACCAACATACCTGTAATTATGAGGACTGTGGACCTCATTCCTATATTGGTATGACGCAGACTCGTCTTTCACGTCGGTTAACTCTTCACCTTCAGGCTGGAGCCATCAAAGACCACTATCTCACCCCTAACCACCCTCACCTCACACGCAACGAGTTAGAGAAACACACCACCATACTCGATAAAGAAAGTGACCCAAGGAGATTACCTATACACGAAGCTTTATATATCCAAGCCTTACATCCCAACATCAACAACCAAACTCTGGACCTTCAGATCCTTCCTTCTGCCAAAAGGCACTTTCCTACAGGACCTAACACCCCCCCTCGCCCCCCGGTGCCCTTGACGCAGCCCCCCGCGCTACCTCCTTCAGCTTCGTCTTCCGCAGACGCCACACAACTTAGGCCACGCCCCTCGACACGCAGCCAATCAGCTTCGACCCCACCAACCGACCACCATCCCGCATCCAGTGCGCATGCGTAAAGCGGGTCCCCCTTTCTCTCTCCTAGAATACCCCTCCACCAATAGCAGACTTTTGCCCCCTGATTTTCGCCTCCTCTGATCCTCCACCTTCTATATATACCCTTCCTGTTTACCTTTTATATCATTCCATCCTTACTTGATAATGCTGGTTGTCCAGTGAAACGCGTCATATATCCTGTATCATTATGTACATTTATGTAACCCTGTACCACCATGAATTTTGCTCATCTCCTTCATCTACTTCCTGCCACCCAGCGAAAACTCATCCGAGACCTGGAAACTTTGAATAATAAAATTTCCAACGCAGAAATTGCCATTCTTTCAACCTCGTATGTATTAAAGAAAAAAAAAAAAAAAAAAAAAAAAAAAAAAATATATATATATATATATATATATATATATATATATACATACTCACACACACACACACACACACACACACACACACACACACACCAGAAATTTTGTTTTACTAGTTTCGCTTTCCTTCATATTGTTCATATGTATTTGTATGTGTGTGTATGTGTGTGTGTGTGTGTGTGTGTGTGTGTGTGTGTGTGTGTGTGTGTGTGTGTGTGTGTGCTGGAACTCTCTCCCAGAATCAGTTTTTCCCTCTTCCTATGACTTAAATTGCTTCAAGCTCCGTGTGTCCAAGCATTTTGGATCGAACGTCCCTTTATTTTGGCCCTGTCACTCTTTCAACTATGGGGGAGGCACTCGCTATAGGCAGTTCTGCCTTTTGCCTCCCTCAATCACATTGAAAAAAAAAAAAAAAGTGTGTGTGTATGTGTTGGTAGATATAAAGTGTAGACATTTCGGTATATATATAATTTACCGCCACACACACTCTCTCTCTCTCTCTCTCTCTCTCTCTCTCTCTCTCTCTCTCTCTCCCTCCAGATATACTCCGTGGATTTATTTGATCAAGGCAGAACCAAGACATCTGGACATCTAATATTTTTTAATGGGGAGAGAGAGAGAGAGAGAGAGAGAGAGAGAGAGAGAGAGAGAGAGAGAGAAAGAGAAAGAGAGAGAGAGAGAGAGATAGAGAGAGAGAGCTTTACTGCTTGGTTTGGAATAATGTCAAACAACGCAAGAGTGCACCTAAAAATTATATAATAATAATAATAATAATAATAATAATAATAATAATATTAATATTAATAATCTGGTGATCAATACCACATTATTGCTGTACTATTTGGTATGACATTATAAAGAGGTATTTGATGTATATGTTATGTATATTTTATGTATATGTTATGCATTTAGAAGCGGGGCTCATCTTCGTACGATCACCCTATGGAATCTGAGTTTTTTTTCTACCTAATCTATATTTTATTAATTTCACCACAACACCAAACACCTCCAATGAAGTTAATGAAAGCATATATGTGATCCACCTGATTCGAACCTGGGTTATCACACACAGATTTTTAAAAATGTACAAACTGATCTCGAAGGAGGATCTTGAGGATAATGTATTAAGCTTGATGGAGATTTAGGGCAGCAACTAAAATGACAACTAAAATATCTAAATAAACTAATAAATATATCGTACCTCCTAAACTGTAGAGCTATGCTTCTCCATCAACGTCCGTGCTTCACTCCTCCCGTAAGTCAATATTGGGATCATCACACTAGTCAAGTCAAGTCAAATTGAGTAGTGACAGGGGGTTAGGGGGAAGTGGGGATAGGACAAGAATTAGTTGGATGAAGTGAATTTTAGCAGGAGAAAAAGGTGTCCAGGCTTAACTGGAGCTGCCTGAGGGTTTTCCTGATTTAGCTGCTAAAGAGACTGGCCAGGGCAAGGTCGACAGGGGCGCGTTGGGGGTGACTCCTTGCTGGCTTGGGTATCACATGCCATGCCATTCCGAGCAGGGAGGGACTTCTTAAGGGGGGTCACAGGCTTTTTTTTTTATCTTTCTCTCCTTTTCTCTTTTTCTCTGGCTTGTATCCATTCGGCCCCATTCAGCCAACTGGTTTAAGACGTTTATCCCCATCCAGGTGTCGATTTCTTCCTGGTGAGCGATAGCGAGCCAGCATCGTATGGAGAAATCCGGCTTCGCCGAAGAAATTTTTCTATCAAAAAATGTAAAAATTTAGCTTGCTGTAAAAACAAAATATATATATGCTGGCTCGCTACCGCTCGCCAGGAATATAATGACACCTGGATGGGGTTTAACGTCTTAAAACCGTAGGCTGAATGGGGCCGAATGGTTACAAGCCAAAGAGAGAGGGAGAGAAAGAGCGAGGTGGGGTCCCTTAAGGGGAGATGGGCGTATTTATTTGATAATTTATGTATATTTTTATAATTATATTAATTTCCTCCCTAGACCTCCATCAAGCTTACAAAAACATCCATTAGATCCCCCTTCTAGATTAATTTGTGCATTTTACGGTAGAAGGAAGTCCCGGCCAAAGGGCTATTCTTCCAAAATTTCAGGCTCACTATCTTTCACCAGCCAAACAAAATCGACCCCTAAATAGCCCAATAGGTACTACCTATAAGAAACTGGATATACTGTACAGTATAAAAGTTTTGTTTTTCACCCAGAGTATTTCCCTTTAATGAGCCACAACGTCTATTGTTATACACATTATTTCTTACAACTCATTGTTAAAACTCTCTCTCTCTCTCTCTCTCTCTCTCTCTCTCTCTCTCTCTCTCTCTCTCTCTCTCACCGTGTATGTACGGGTCTACATAATACAGGGGCTTTGGTTCACATCCGGGAGTGAACACAACAAACCCAGCCTAGCCACATACTCGACAAATAACTCACTACCAATATCCCTCCCCCTCTCTCTCTCTCTCTCTCTCTCTCTCTCTCTCTCTCTCTCTCTCTCTCTCTCTCTCTCTCTCTCTCTCTCTCTCTCTCTCTCTCTCTCTCTCACTGTGTATGTACCTGTTTATATAATAAAAGAGCTTTGGTTCACATCCGGGAGAGACCAGAACAAACCCAGAGCCGCGGCGGTCGAGTGTAGAGCACGTTTACGTGTGAATCTGCTTGACCTGGGTTTGAACCCAGCCAAGACGGACATTTAGTGGGTGTGGTAGTACGTCCTAACGTGTTTCACATGCTCTGATCCAGTCGAGGGACACCTCAACGATGTGTTACAGGCTAATAACACACATAACAAAGTCACTCCAACAGCTTCCTCACCCTCCAACTCCCCTTCTCCCCTCTCTACACTCTTCAGAAACTAGGAAACTAGAAATTAGCTTCGAGGTACCTTTGTAAAGGCTAATCCCTCAATACTTTCACCTTCATCTGTTCACCAGGCCAGCCGCATACTCGACAAATACCTCGCTACCATATACCATATTCGGGTACCCAGTCTGAGATGACGGGGCTGAAAGAAGATATGCCAAAAGAAATAAAGAACCCGTTCCCGCAACCAGAAGAGCCCCAAATATCAACTTGTAGAATTGCGGCCATAACAAACAGGAGAACCAGGAATAAGTCTACCCTCAAAAACAAGAATCACCTGTACCAGTCGCCCCTACTGAACCCAGGTAGAAAATGAGATTCACCTGGGCCCTTAGGATACGTATCCGGCTACGACCCACATCCTCTCGTTAATGACCCCCGGATGCTAGATAACAAATGGCCGCCCTCATCAAAGGATCAGAATGCCCAACCGGAACCGGACTTGGATTATGAAGAGTCCTACTTTATGGAATTACGACATCAGCCACCTCCGTTTCCGTCCATCTACCCAGACGGAAATACTTACCAGTATCCCCCCAAAGAGGGACAACAACTACAACCAGAATATTCCAGCTAACAACCAGAACATTGCATAAAAGCCTACAAATATTAGGAAACCTGCAAAACTGTAAATAATTTATCATTTACTTATCCAAACTTTCTACTACTTACTTCTAAAATAAATAAATAAAGAATACCATTCCCCATATAACCATGTATGTACTATATTTTTAAGACTTTATATAACCGAGCAATAATTCAAAAACTGTAATTATCATGCCTCTGATGTTCCGAAACACATCAACCATGCCACTATCTGAAATGTATAATACTACCTGATCAAAAACAGCATATTGTTAGGCAAAGTTGATTCACTGTCTAGCACAGGTTTTCTGTGTTGGAGTATACGTGACTAGGTCAGCTCGGAGAATACTTCCGTAGGGGCTAGCCGAAATCCCCTTGAAAAGTATCCTACAAGCTGTGAGGAGTGCTGGATGACCAAGAGAGTGTGGTGATGTACCTGGGAATAACCCTTTCTGGATAATTATACCGTGTGAAGGTATCGTCCCCCTGGTGTAAATAGGCTGGCGGACACCGCACTTAGTCGCCACTTGTGACCAGATCTCTCACGGCTGCTTTCTCCTATACTTCAACCCAAATTAAGTGCTTTTGTGATTCTTATGTGTTTGGTGATTATTGCGAAAGTTAGATAAGATATGTTATGTGTTCAATCTAACGTAAACATTCTCGCCTTCTAGCAATTTGTTGCTCATATCGAGAGAACATACAAACTCTGTCTTGGTATTGATGTATCTATATGCTTTGCAATATATATCCCTATATTGCATTTAAGGTTTACAGACATATTCATTCGGAAATAATACCCGCACACTACACTTAAATACCTGTGAACACCCTAACTGATCTTATTCTATGTTTAATATTATTAGCAAGGTACGTAATCGTGTATAAGTGTTCACAGAGAGTGTTAAATATTTGGTGTCTTAGTCAAACCTATTGTATTCATGCTTCCTGACTTCAAACTCAGATTAAGCGTTATTTGAGTTAATGATTAAATTCTATTTATCCCACATCGCGTTAATATTTCAACGACGAGACCTCAGCCTTTCACACGGGCTAAAATAAATTATTCTAAGTTCCATGAACTAATATCTACGTTTGTAACTATACGAGTTAATAGAGTTATATCCTCTATATATCGACCTAACTTCCAAGTTAATCATACATCATCTGATATCCTAAATTACATACCTTGCCATCACTGAATACGTGTGACCTTAGTACTATTGACCTACCTTGATTCTCGCTCTACCCCCCGTTTATTTCTACCTCAGGATATCAGTTATTGTTTGAGACTAACCGCTCTGTGTGCGTTTATGCTATATATGTATAATCATCATCTTGCATTTATTTGATACTATTATTGATGACGAACAACCTTTATTATTGTTTACATATGATACAGGAATAGTGATATTTATTCAATAATATGTATGACTGAGCTTATTTCTATATAAGTAAGACTCAGATATTATTTATGTGCTGTGTACCCTAGCTATTAATGAAATAACATTTGTGAAACGCAATTGTGTATTCTGTGACATTGGTGGAGATTGATTCGATTAAGATTCATATGATTTAAGTCAGCTGTGTTCCAGTTGAGTGATGTAGTTATAAAGCTTTCCTAAGGTGGAAATAGTGAACTAACTTAAAGCGTGCAGAATTATAGCACGGCATAACACAGTCAAATCGGCCAGACTCCTCAACGGCCACACACCTCAACGGCCACACTCCTCAACGGTCGCACTCCTAAACGGCCACACTCCTAAACGGTCACACTCCTAAACGGCCACACTCCTAAACGGTCGCACTCCTAAACGGCCACACTCCTAAACGGTCACACTCCTAAACGGCCACACACCTCAACGGCCACACTCCTAAATGGTCGCACTCCTAAACGGCCACACTCCTAAACGGCCACACTCCTAAACGGCCACACTCCTAAACGGCCACACTCCTAAACGGCCACACTCCTGAACGGCCACACTCCTAAACGGCCACACTCCTAAATCCCACCACCATACATGCAGGTACTATGAACACTCAGGCAAGCAGGATATTTTAATGGTTGAGTGGTAAGTCAGAGTGGAAAGTATTTAGCTACACACACACACACATTTAATCTCTACACAGTATTAAACACACACACACACACACACACACACACACACACACACACACACACACACACACACACACACACACACACACACACACACACATACATATTTAATCTCTACACAGCATATTTAAATCATGTCATAGGCCCAAACATAAAATGGAGAACACACACACACAGCCAGCCACACAAACACACACACAAACACAGCCACACACACACACAGTCAGCGTGGGGTAGGTGAACCATACACTATTAACAGACCAACACACACAGACCAACACACAGACCAACACACAGACTACACACACATCCACAGCCATTCCAACGATACATATAACACCTACACATATAGGAGGCGGGAAATAACGAGCATGCTCACTCCCGCAATACAAGTAGAGTAAGTACAACTAGAGTAAGTACACACACACACACACACAGGTCAACCATACACTATACACAGACCGATCCACTCAATAATAAAATTATAATGTATAATATATTGACAGAGGACCAATCTCTCTATAACAGGTTCTCTTTAAGGGGGGTCACCTGCTTTTTTTCTCTTTTCTCCTGTTCTCTCTTTCTCTGGCTTGTATCCATTCGGCCCCATTCAGCCAACTGTTTTAAGACGTTTATCCCCATTCAGGTGTCGATTTCTTCCTGGCGAGCGATAGCGAGCCAGCATTGTATGGAGAAATCCGGCTTCACCGGAGACATTTTTCTATCGAAAAAATTATAAATTTAGCTTGCTGTCAAAAACAAATATATATATATACTGGCTCGCTACCGCTCGCCAGGAAAATATTGACACCTGGATGGGGGTAAACGTCTTAAAACAGTAGGCTGAATGGGGCCGAATGGATACAAGCCAAAGAGAGAGGGAGAGAAACAGAGAAAAAAACCGAGGTGGGCTCCTTTAAAGGGGGAAGGTTTTGGGTTCTTCTGGCCTCCCCTTCTCCCTCATGTTTAGTTTTGCGATGTCAAGAAGTTTGTTTCATTATCTTGGCGATTTTAAGACCTTTCCCCCCATTCCTTTGTCAATATTAGAACCTTGTGTGGCATTTAGGTGTCGATTTTTCCCTGGCGAGCGAAAGCGAGCCTGTAAATATTAGGAAGAATCGATTTTTCTACCGACAAATTTACAAATTTTTCTCAAATAGGGGTCTACGGGATCTTCTTTCAAGTTTAATGGAGATCTAGAAAGGTACTAAATAATAGATAGATAAATTAATACATATATAGGCATACCAACAAACAAAATATATACCCTACCCCCTAAATAATGTACAATCGGTCAAAAAAGTATCTGCACCCCTACGCTGATCATCTGGTGTGTACAGCTCGGTAGCATAGGTCGTAGGTAGTAGGTCTTAGGTAGTATAGGTAGGTAGTAGTATAGGTCGTAGGTAGTAGGTCGTAGGTAGTATAGGTAGGTAGTAGTATAGGTCGTAGGTAGTAGGTCTTAGGTAGTATAGGTAGGTAGTAGTATAGATGGATATAGCTGTAGTCAGATATGCCAACCCTACCATGCTGTACACACCAGATGATCAGCGTAGGGGTGCAGATAATGTTTTGACCGAGTGTACAATAGGCTATATTGACTTAGTACCATTCTCTCTATAACAGTGAAGACTAAACTAGTATAAAAATAAGCAAAACCTCATATAAAGAAAAGTGAAAGAAAACAATAGCAGAGAGAGAGAGAGAGAGAGAGAGAGAGAGAGAGAGAGAGAGAGAGAGAGAGAGAGAGAGAGAGAGAGAATGTTGGTGATGTAAAGGTCTGAATAGTATGTTTTACTTTATCCAACTTGAATTATTAATGTAATTATATCAATGTGTTTTTTACGGCTGCCTTGAAGAGAGCGGAACATTTTTGGTGGGGTATTTTTAGGACGTGAATAGAAAACATTTTATATATTTTGTACTATTAAAAGAGCCCAGGAGGAACTGACGCACACACACACGCACACGCACACACGCACACGCACACACACGCACGCACACGCGCGCACACACACAGCCCGTAGCCAAGTAGGTAGAGCTCTCGTCTCACACACGAGGGGTCGGGGGTTCAATCCCCGGCCGGGCGGAGACAAATTGGGCTTGTCTCCTTTCATGTGTTAGCCTCAGTTCACCTAGCTGTAAATAGGTACCTGGAATAAGTGGACGACGTTGTGACGTCCCATCTGGGGTTGGCAAAAATGGTAAAAGGCGAGATGGGTATCATATGGTTCACCTAAGCTGATGGCTACCTAAGCCTTCGGGCGAGACGGTTCCGTCTATAGTGAGAATGGTACCATACAGATCCACCCTAAGCCTTCGTTTCCGATGTCGCCAATTGGCTAAAAATACAGACTACACACACATCCACAGCCATTCCAACGATACATATAACACCTACACATATAGGAGGCGGGAAATAACGAGCATGCTCACTCCCGCAATACAACTAGAGTAACTACAACTAGAGTAAGTACACACACACTGCGCGGCTAGCTCAGTGGTACCGTCCCTACCTGCAACCCAGGAGGCCGGGGTTCACATCTCGCTCAGGTTGAGACATAACCGGCGGTTACAATCTGCCTTGAGCAAGGAGATGGGTAATAGACATTGTTATTAATGTCTAGGAAGCGGGACAATACGTGTCAAAAACTCAATTCCTGTTAAACTACAATTATGAATACACACACACACGTACTTGAATACATATACAAGTACACACGCGCGCACGAGCAGCGACGGTGTGTTTATTGGTACAAAGTTCTACAAACACAATTCATAAGGGGGTAGTGTTTGATTTTTGGTCTATATATTTATTTATTTATTTATATATTTTTTAGTTTCCTCGCTAGCCCTCCATTAAGCTTAGAAAAACACCCCCTAGACCCCTTTTCAAGATAAATTTGTAAATTTTCCGGTAAAAAATATCCCGGCCGAAAGCCGGTTCCTTCTAGAATTAGAAGCTTGATATCGCTCGCCAGGAAAAAATCGACACTTAAAGGGCTCGAAAGGTCTTAATATTGGCAACAAAATGAGGCGAAAGGACTAAAAATCCCCAAACTAACAGAACGAACGTCTTAAAACCTCAAAACTAATATGCTAAACATGAGGGAGAAGGGGGTCCATAAAAAGCGAGTACTACCACATTAACACTTGGGGTTCTAGGTTAGCTATAGATCAGGTAAAGTAAACATCGTACCTTGTTTATCATGACGCATTCATTCACCATACCTTGACCATTATTAGACGATCGGCCTTGGTGTTCATTAACATGTCAGAATCTATATTTTAGGCATATCTAATTTGTTAGTTTTATTTTTTTTTAATCACCAAATATTTTTTTTTATTTTTTTTTTATTTTTTTTAAGATAGCCAAGTAAGCTTTGGAACTCTTTCACTCAACCTATCTTTCCCTCATCCGATGACTTAAACTGCTCCAAGATCCGTGTGTCCAGACATATTGTCTCTAACATACTTTGATTTTGGCTCTGTCACTCTTATAACTTTGGGGGAGACACTTGTTACAGGCAGCTTTGCCTTATGTATCCTTCATTCACACAGAAAAAAAAATAGCTGTAAACTAAGCCACAATGTATATTATATCCAGTAATTAAGTACTTATGACCATTTCTATTTGACCACTTGCGAGTTTCAGGCTATAAAGAAGTTGGAGCCGTAAACTTCGATTTACAACATAAATGCAATAATAATATATATTTCTCATGGATAGAAAGTATGATTCAATTGATGTTATGTATATATAAATATACTACGATCGAATTTTAGTTGTTAATTTTGCTAAATATCGATGTTTACAACTCTAACTTCTGTCTAGCCTGAAACTCGCCAATGGTCAATTATACAATATATTTGAGGTAAGGTCATTAACAGAGGAGCAGGGGGGCGATTGTGCGTGACCCTGATTTATATTTGAAGTGGTGGTAAGGGGAGGGGGGGGGGGGGAGGCAGGGTTAATTAAAGAGGAGGGGAGAGGGGAGGCCAGTCATGCGAACTGAATAACAAGTTTACAATTATATTTGAAGTTGTAATAAACGACCGGTATATATATATATATATATATATATATATATATATTAAATCAAGCCTTCGATGAATTTCCCCACAATCGTCTCCTGTTAATATTTAAAGTTCATGGCATAGAAGGGTGTGTAGGCTACTGCGATGGATATGAAATTGGTTTACTGGCCGTAAGTGGTGTGCCCCAGGGATCAGTACTTGAACCTGTTTTTGTTTTTTCATGATTTACATTAACGACATCGATGATGATCTTTCATGTACAGCTACTTACAAATGTCCGTGAGCTCTTGCCATTTTCTGTATGCAAATATATTCATTGAGATTGATGTTCAGATCAAGTCAGCTATATAATAATACTGTATATATAAATGTATGATATGTATTGATTAATATATGCCTGATTTGATCTGAACATTAATCTTAATGGAAATATTTGCATAATGGAAATCACAAGACCCCACAAATATTTGTTAGCAGCTGTACACATTGAAAACTCGCAGACGATACCCAAGTTATGAACATAGTAGTATCTCCATTGCATGTTCAACAGATAAAGTCAAATTTAGATAAATTGGCATATTAGGCCCAAACCTAACACGTAAGTTTCAATACCGATAAATGTAAATAACTGTATATAGGTTATAAACATGAAAATCAAACTAGGCCTACTCAATGAATAGTTGGCAACTCAAAATCAAATATAAAGAAACAGACAGAAGAGTAACAATATCAAAAACCTTCAAACCTAGACAACAATGTACCGAGGGAGTTAAAATAAAGCGAACAAATGTATTGGCTTCATCGGAAGATCATGTAAGTGTATATACACAAATGTATTGGCTTCATCGGAAGATCATGTAAGTGTATATACACAAATGTATTGGCTTCATCGGAAGATCATGTAAGTGTATATACACAAATGTATTGGCTTCATCGGAAGATCATGTAAGTGTATATACACAAATGTATTGGCTTCATCGGAAGATCATGTAAGTGTATATACACAAATGTATTGGCTTCATCGGAAGATCATGTAAGTGTATATACACAAATGTATTGGCTTCATCGGAAGATCATGTAAGTGTATATACACAAATGTTTTTCTCACTTTATATAAGTCTTTGGTTCACCCTCATCTGGAATATTCTGTACAATTTTGGAGCAAATTCAGCGGAGAGTAACAAACATTATTTCTAGAATCTGACATTATACAAGTAGTACGAAAAACGTCAAAACGTGTTTAATCTGTTTAGTTTAACAAAGAGCAGGCTAGGAGGGGACCTAGTAATTCACGTGTTCAAAATTTAAAACTTCAAGAGGCCGGTCCATATGATCTGTGCCCCATGAATATTCTTTCCTCTCACTTAAACAGTAGGCTACCATAGGGAATATGAACATGATTAGATTAATATCCAGTATTCGAGAATGGATAATAAGTCGTAGGCGTGTGCATAAACCTTTAACCGTCCTGGTGGTGTAATGGTTAAGGTGGCAAAAATATGTGTGTGATAACCCGGGTTCGAATCCCGGTGGATCATATATACTTTAATTAATTTCATTGGGGGTGTGGTGGTGAGATTAATAAAAATAATATTGGCAATATGGATGTCAACAAATAGTTCACAATTGATCATTCAAATTACACCAGAGGAAATGGTTGTAAGATCATTGGAAAACCTTTTCACTCCCACGAGGCAAAGCATTTGTTTGTCAATCGAGTAGTAAACTAATGAAATGGACTACCTAGTAACGTCACTGAGTGTAGTACTATTCAAACTTTCAACAATAAACTAGATAAATATATCGCTTTTAACATCCGATTAACTGCGTTTAGAAATGATTACCACCCCATTCACCATTCACCCCATTTACTTGTCATTTGTAAGTCCTTTCGTGCCATTTATACTCTGTTTAATTTCATCTGACGGTATATTGAATCCCTCCGCCACTAATTTCTCGATACTTAACGGAAACATGTACTGTATAACCACTATATCCCTGCATCATATTATATAAGACCAAGTTTATATCATTCGCACCATATTTCACTACAAAATATTCAAAATAACTGATAAATCTTGATACAAACTTTGCAATTTACCGTCAGTTTAAAAGCAACAGGGTATTAGGTGTCGATTTTTTTCTTAGCGAGCGATAGCGTGCCTACAATTTAGGAGGAACCTGCCTTCGGCCGAAGCATTTTTCTACCAAAACTTTCAGAAATGTATCTCAAAGGGAGTCTTGGGGGTATTTTATTATATATTTGTCTTTTAGCTTGTTGGCTGTCTAAGAATGTAACTTAAAAATAATTTCCCCTTAAATCAGTTCCCTATGTAATGTAAAGGGTTACATAGCGTCTTGTGTTCATCAGTTAAACACACACACACACACACACACACACACACACACACACACACACACACACACACACACACACACACACACACACACACACACACACACACACACACACACACACCACCGTAATTTGATGGCGCTAGAACAAAAACGACCACACTCTCCATATGAAAACAATAAACATAAAAATACCACACAATCTCCCAAGGAAAGAAATAATAGAAAGAACATTAAATCTCTATGAAATAAATAATAACAAAAAGAACACAAAATTTTCTTATAAACAAAATAAACATATAACGAATGCACAATCTCCATCGCAATTCCTCTGCTAGAAAACAATAAAATAATTGTATATAATCTCACGCAAAAGAACAACCCTTTCAAAACGGGAGACATCTTCGAATTTAGTTTTTATCACTTCTGTACCGGCGACGTCTTTTGTATTTTATTCTAGCTATATTTAGACGATTTTGTGCAGCCTTAGAAGGATTTGTGGTAGTATAAAGGATTAAGCGAGATCATTTGAAGCCTAATAATTACAGGCTCTGATTAAGGGGAAATGGAGGGGGGGTGTTCTGGACCCCCTTCTCCCTCATGTTCATCCCCATTACTCTTGAGATCTTAAGACATTCACCCATTAGTTTGGCGATTTTAAGACATTTTCTGTCATTCAGGGGTCGATTTATCCCTGGCGAGCAATGAGACCCTGCTACTTTAGAGGAACCGGCCATCGGCTGGGTCATCAGTCTAACGAATAATGCACACATTTATCACGAAAGTGGTCTTGGTGGTACCTTTTTAAGCTTAACCCCTTCAGTACCGGTGACGTCCTTTTCATTATATTCCGGCAATTATTAGACGATTTTATAAAGCTCAGGTCGGAGGTGTAGCAATAAAGAGGCTACACACTACCTCAGTTCACCCTTTTAACTACCACCGATCCTTCCCGACCTACATAAAGTCGTCCAATTATAGCCGAAATGAAACAACAGATGTCTCCGGTAGTGAAAGGATTAATGTAGGTTTACGGAGGAACTAACAATAACAACAATAACAATAACGATAACAATATAAATCAGTAAATATATAAACAAAAATAAACGTATAAATAAATAAATGCATATAAATTACCTCATTTACTAAATAAAACAAATAATACAATTGGCCCTTAATAATGTATATACGGATTTGTGATTATATGTCATTTAACAAGTAGTTGCACTTCTTAGGTTCCATTAACCCCTTCTGTACCGGCGATGTCTTATTGATTTTATTCTAGCTATATGTATACGATTTTGTGCAGCCTAGGAAGGACCTCTAGCAATAAACAAGCTACAGACTATCTCATTGAATCCTTTTAGCTACCACAGATCCTTCCTAAGCTGGATGAATTCGTCCAATAGTTGCCAGACTATGATGAAAATGACGTCATCGATAGACAAGGGGTTAAGGGGGGATGGTTCACTTTTTGGGCGATTTTTGCATGCATTCATAATTTTTATAGTTTCCTCCCTAGACCTCCATCAAATTAAAAAAAAACATCCATTAGATCCCCTTTCTAGATTGATTTGTACATTTTTCGGTAGAAAAATTTCCCGGCCGAAGGCCGATTCTTCCAACATTACAGGCTCACTATCGTTCGCCAGGGAAAAAATCGACACCTAAATAGCACGAAAGGTCTAAAAATTGACTACGAAATGGGGCGAAAGGTGTTAAAATCGTCAAAATAATGGGCCAAATGTCTTAACATCTCAAAACTAATGGGGCTAAACACGAGGGAGAAAGTTGTCCAGAAAACCGGCCCATGTCCCCTTAAATATTTGGAAGCTTCAAAGTGTATGGGAGCTAATGGCCGCGGCTGTACACACACTCCACACAAACCCCACCGTAATGGACCACTTAATGGCCGCGGCTGTACACACACTCCACACAAACCCCACCGTAATGGACCACTTAATGGCCGCGGCTGTACACACACTCCACACAAACCCCACCGTAATGGACCACTTAATGGCCGCGGCTGTACACACACTCCACACAAACCCCACCGTAATGGACCACTTAAGTGTATGGGAGCTAATGGCCGCGGCTGTACACACACTCCACACAAACCCCACCGTAATGGACCACTTAATGGCCGCGGCTGTACACACACTCCACACAAACCCCACCGTAATGGACCACTTAAGTGTATGGGAGCTAATGGCCGCGGCTGTACACACACTCCACACAAACCCCACCGTAATGGACCACTTAAGGGGACATGGCCCGGTTTTGTGGTCGCTCTTTTTCCTCATGCTTAGCCCCATTAGTTTTCAGATGTTTCCCCCATTAGTTAGTCGATTATAAGACCTTTCGCCCCATTTCTTCGTCAATATTTAGAAATTTTTCTACCGAGAAATGTACAAATTAATCTAGAAAGGGGATCTAATGGATGTTTTCTTTTTAATTTGATGGAGGTCTAGGGAGGAAACTAGAAATTATATGAATAACTAAATAAATATACCTAAAACCAGCCCCTCTCCCCTTAAGAGTTTCAAGCTATAAGGAAGTTGGAGACGTAAACCTCGCTATAAAACAAAAATGCAATAACAGTGAAGCTTTCCCATGGCTAAAAGATATGATTAATTTGGTTTTATGTATTTATAAAATTAATCTACTGCGATCTCACTCTGGTCCTGTCCAGAGTGAGGTTTGGCGTCCTCTACCAAACCTTAGCCGTTTCTGTCTGTCTCTTGTCCTGTATTACTTTTCCTTCTGGGGGCGGGAAGCTAAGAATCCTCCTCCCCTTGTAAAATGCATATACTAGACGAGACAGAGAAAAGGGGGAGAGAACGCGAAAGTGGTCTCAGTCCCTAGAATTGGAACTCTAAATTTTGTTTCTGTTCGAGCTCTGTCTCGAGTCGGCCACCCCCAGCTACAGGGTATGTGCCTGGGAATATACATACATACATACTACGACCCTATATTAGTTGTTAATTCTGTTAACCCCTTGTGTACCGGCGACGTGTTTTGTATATTAGTCTAGCTATATATTGACCAGTTTGTTGAGCTCAAGACGGATCTATGGGAGTAAAAAGGGCGAATGAAGATAGTTTGAAGCTTGATAATTACTTCAGGCACTTCTTAAGGAGAGGCAGACCGTTTTTCTGGACCCCTTCTCCCTAATGTTTAGCCCCATTACTTTTGAGACTTTAAGACGTTCGGCCCATTAGTTTGGCGATTTTAACACCTTTCGCCCCATTACTTTGTCAATGTTATGACATTTCGTGCCACAGCAATTGTTCCGAGGAACTTGCTTCAATTGTGCCGCCTCTCCACATCTTTCCCCGTAGAACTAGGGCAGTCTTGAGAGCGCCCATGAATTTCACTTTCTCCTCCACAAAAACTTCTGTACAGAATTCATTTATCCCCAGAAGCTACTACTCTTTGGAATTCACTTTGTTGCTTTAAAGATTACAATGTCTAGTGAGGAAACTACAAACATTTTATGAATGGAGGATGCCTTTAGGCACATGGACCTTTGTGTTTTATCTGTGTTTTTCCTTCCTCCGTTCATTTATGACGCAGGTTTAAAAATAAGAAAAAAAAAAAAAAAAAAAAAAAAGAAAAAAAATTAGTTGTCGATCTTTTCCTGGCGAGCGATGGCGAGCCTGAAATTTTAAGAGGAATCGGTCTTCGGCCGGGACATTTTTCTACCGAAAAATGTACAAATTTATCTTGAAGGGGGATCTCGGGTTTGTTGTTTAACCAAAGCTAGTCAAATTAACTAAGCACTAATAGGGAATTCAAAACGGTCTGCCTCCCCTTAATCTGAATAACATCGTCTAATAGTAGCCAGCATAGAATGACAAAGACGGAACTGGTGCTGAACGGGTTAAATATAGATATTTACAGCTCCAACTTCCTTATAGCCCAAAGACTCTTTAAGTGGCCAATTCCCTATAGGCGAAGATAAAATATAAATTCCCACTCGATAACTCCGAGCCGGAATTGGAAGCAAGTTAGTGGCGGCATGAAATATTCTGCTCCAATGATCATAACAAAGTTGGACCCAAGCCGACTTAAAAATTGAGGCTTTTTAGACGAGTTCCCCCTTGCTTCCTTCATAGCCCGCGGGTTGTCGTTTTATTTTTCGTTCATTCGTTCTTTCGTTCTCTCTTTCTCTCTCTCTCCAGCTCACTCTAACGTACACACTTACTCACTCTCACTCTCTCTCTCTCTATCTCTCGCTCATGCACTCACTCCCTCACTCTCAGTATTAGGTCCAACGAACCTTCGGCCGGGACATTTTCCTACCGAAAAATGTACAAATTTATCTAGAGGAGGGTTTTATCTAGAGGAGGGTTTTATCTAGAGGAGGGTTTTATCTAGAGGAGGGTTTTATCTAGAGGAGGGTTTTATCTAGAGGAGGGTTTTATCTAGAGGAGGGTTTTATCTAGAGGAGGGTTTTATCTAGAGGAGGGTTTTATCTAGAGGAGGGTTTTATCTAGAGGGAGGTTTTATCTAGAGGAGGGTTTTATCTAGAGGAGGGTTTTATCTAGAGGAGGGTTTTATCTAGAGGAGGGTTTTATCTAGAGGAGGGTTTTATCTAGAGGAGGGTTTTTTGTAAAAAATGTTTTTGTTAAGCTTGATGGAGGTCTAGAGAGAGAACAAAAATAGTAATAAATAAATAAATAAAACAATCAACATTGTATAAACTCTTCCCCCCTTAATGGTACCAAGTGTCTGATTTAGATGCTTATGTTCTGGGTGTGGTGTCCCGAGTTCGAATCCCGGGAGGACCATATGCTTTCATAAGTTTATTCAAGTACATTTGAGGTTTGTAATTGATGATTAATGTTAAGAACGGGGTGTTAATTATTACAACTAGGCTCCCAAAACAATAAATATGAATATTCTGTGAACGGAGAAAAACTAAATCGCGTTTCACAAGCAAAAGACTTGGCGTACTTATAAATTAAAATCTAAATCTACAAGCTAATGCACGGCAGCAGCTAACATAGCAACCAACACACTAGGATTCATCAATAGTCATTTCCATTAAGGGAGGGTCACCGCCTTGTACTAATGCACGGCAGCAGCTAACATAGCAACCAACACACTAGGATTCATCAATAGTCATTTCCATTAAGGGAGGGTCACCGCCTTGTACTAATGCACTGCAACAGCTAACATAGCAACCAACACACTAGGATTCATCAATAGTCATTTCCATTAAGGAGGGTCACCGCCTTGTACTAATGCACGGCAGCAGCTAACATAGCAACCAACACACTAGGATTCATAAATAGTAATTTCCATTAAGGGAGGGTCACCGCCTTGTACTAATGCACTGCAGCAGCTAACATAGCAACCAACACACTAGGATTCATCAATAGTCATTTCCATTAAGGAGGGTCACCGCCTTGTACTAATGCACGGCAGCAGCTAACATAGCAACCAACACACTAGGATTCATCAATAGTCATTTCCATTAAGGAGGGTCACCGCCTTGTACTAATGCACGGCAGCAGCTAACATAGCAACCAACACACTAGGATTCATCAATAGTCATTTCCATTAAGGAGGGTCACCGCCTTGTACTAATGCACGGCAGCAGCTAACATAGCAACCAACACTAGGATTCATCAATAGTCATTTCCATTAAGGGTCACCGCCTTGTACTAATGCACGGCAGCAGCTAACATAGCAACCAACACACTAGGATTCTCAATAGTCATTTCCATTAAGGGGTCACCGCCTTGTACTAATGCACGAGCAGCTAACATAGCAACCAACACACTAGGATTCATCAATAGTCATTTCCATTAAGGAGGGTCACCGCCTTGTACTAATGCACGGCAGCAGCTAACATAGCAACCAACACACTAGGATTCATCAATAGTCATTTCCATTAAGGAGGGTCACCGCCTTGTACTAATGCACGGCAGCAGCTAACATAGCAACCAACACACTAGGATTCATCAATAGTCATTTCCATTAAGGAGGGTCACCGCCTTGTACTAATGCACGGCAGCAGCTAACATAGCAACCAACACACTAGGATTCATCAATAGTCATTTCCATTAAGGGAGGGTCACCGCCTTGTACTAATGCACGGCAGCAGCTAACATAGCAACCAACACACTAGGATTCATCAATAGTCATTTCCATTAAGGAGGGTCACCGCCTTGTACTAATGCACGGCAGCAGCTAACATAGCAACCAACACACTAGGATTCATCAATAGTCATTTCCATTAAGGAGGGTGTGAGGCAGCAGCTAACATAGCAACCAACACACTAGGATTCATCAATAGTCATTTCCATTAAGGAGGGTCACCGCCTTTTTTCCTCTTTCTCTCCTTTTCTCTCTTTCTCTGGCTTGTATCCATTCGACCCCATTTAGCCAACAGTTTTAAGACGTTTATCCCAATCCAGGTGTCGATTTCTTCCTGGCGAAGGATAGCGAGCTAGCATTGTATGGAGAAATCCTGCTTCGCCGGACACATTTTTCTATCGAGAAATGCACAAATTTAGCTTGCTGTATATACAATATATATATGCTGGCTCGCTACCGCTCGCCAGTATAATATTGACACTTGGATGGGGGTAAACGTCTTAAAACAGTAGGCTGAATGGGGCCGAATGGATACAAGTCAGAGAAAGAGAGAAAAGGAGATACAAAAGAGCAGGTGACCCCCTTAATTAACATAGCAAAGTTAGTTATACCATTATAGAGAAGTGTTGTGAGGCAGCATCTGGAATATGTTGTGCAGTTAGTTATACCATTATAGAGAAGTGTTGTGAGGCAGCATCTGGAATATGTTGTGCAGTTAGTTATACCATTATAGAGAAGTGTTGTGAGGCAGCATCTGGAATATGTTGTGCAGTTAGTTATACCATTATAGAGAAGTGTTGTGAGGCAGCATCTGGAATATGTTGTGCAGTTAGTTATACCATTATAGAGAAGTGTTGTGAGGCAGCATCTGGAATATGCTGTGCAGTTAGTTATACCATTATAGAGAAGTGTTGTGAGGCAGCATCTGGAATATGTTGTGCAGTTAGTTATACCATTATAGAGAAGTGTTGTGAGGCAGCATCTGGCATATGTTGTGCAGTTAGTTATACCATTATAGAGAAGTGTTGTGAGGCAGCATCTGGAATATGTTGTGCAGTTAGTTATACCATTATAGAGAAGTGTTGTGAGGCAGCATCTGGAATATGTTGTGCAGTTAGTTTTACCAATAGAGTATGTTGTGAGGGCGTCATTGTGCAGTTAGTTATACCATTATAGAGAAGTGTTGTGAGGCAGCATCTGGAATATGTTGTGCAGTTAGTTATACCATTATAGAGAAGTGTTGTGAGGCAGCATCTGGAATATGTTGTGCAGTTAGTTATACCATTATAGAGAAGTGTTGTGAGGCAGCATCTGGAATATGTTGTGCAGTTAGTTATACCATTATAGAGAAGTGTTGTGAGGCAGCATCTGGAATATGTTGTGCAGTTAGTTATAATAGGACTTCAGAGGCTATCAACCCTACTGGATTATTAAGCCAGCACACTGGAAGTCAACAATAGCGTCCGGACTAGAGCCTCTTTTCGATAACTCCAGTCCCTTGTGCGCAGTTCTGGTCTCCTCACCCAATAAAAGACATATAAAAACTTGAATTGGTTCAGCGAAGAGCAACAACATGAATACCATCCTTTAGTTATACACCATACAATGAGAGATTAAGGGGAGATGGGTCGTTTTTTTGGTCCCCCTTCTTCCTCATGTTTAGCCTCATTAGTGTTCAGATTTTTAGACTTTCGGACCGTTAGTTTGGCGATTTTAAGACCTTTCACATCATTTTTGTGTCAATATTAACTATAAGACTTTTCGTGTCATTAAAGTGTCAATTGTTTTCCTGGCGAGCGATAGCGAGCCTGTAATTTAAGAGACCAGGACATTTTTCTATCGAAAAATGTACAAATTTATCTTGAAGGAAGGTCTTGAGCGGTGTTTATTTAAGCTAAATGGAGGTCTAGGGAGAAAACCAAAAATAATAATAGTATGAATAATAAGATACAAACATTAACAAATATATAAGACCTTAAGAGAACTCGATTTGTTTTCGCTTAAGGAACGGAGAATAAGAGAGCAGCTGATAGAGTGTTTCAAGATTGTAAGAGGATTTAGTAACATGGATGCCAATAATCTATAGTCGGTTATATTTCACCTGATGGTAAATTGAATCTTTTAGCAACTGATTTCTGGACACGTAGTGAACACATAAGTAACTATTATATGTCTGTGTTATAATTCCAAGTATTCATTATCAACAACATAATTAGCTACACAATCTTCATACTAACTGAGTTAACAAAATGGGAGCATATTTATTTACCATCAGGTGGAATAAAGTAAACTATAATCATGGTAGCCAAAGAGAGTTCTACAAGAGGACACACATTTATACTTATAGGCAGGATAAAGAATATATGCGCAACTGAAAATCACTTCACTCACAGTATAATCAGTCTGTGGAATAAGTTCCATAATTATTTTATATATATATACAGTATATATATATTTGTTTTTTTTCCGTTTGAACACACAACATTCCCGGTACATACAGTAAGCTACAGTAATTGTTTAAGCTGGTGAGAGAGTGGCTTGTTCCCCTATTAATAACCAAGATATTACAACGCGTTCATAGCCAACTATGCTGTTAATTACGATAACTTGGCAATAATACGCTACAGGGGCATAGCAGTTTCTTATTCTACCTTTAGTAGTTTCTTAATCTTATTTCTTATTTTGTATTTTTAGTGGTTTCTTTTTCTTCCATTAGCTATCGAGAAATATGCTGCTAAGAGAGCCAAATTTCCGCCAAGTAAAATAAGAGAGAGAGAGAGAGAGAGAGAGAGAGAGAGAGAGAGAGAGAGAGAGAGAGAGAGAGAGAGAGAGAGAGAGAGAGAGAGAGAGAGAGAGAGAGAGAGAGAGAGAACATAATTGAGCAGAGGTGGCGGAAAGCTCGCGAGGTACTTTTCCGTTCTTGTAAAGTACCTGAACCATCTCTACTATTCTCCCACTTGGTGTCTTAAGGGAGGATGGGTCGTTTTTCTGGTCCCCCCTTCTTCCTAATGATTAGCCCCATTAGTTTTCAGATTTGTAGACGTTCGGCCCATTAGTTTGGCAATTTCTAAACCTTTCGCCAAATTTATTTGGCAATATTAGACTGCCTGTCATTTAGGTGTGATTGTTTTCCTGTCGAGCGATAGCGAGCTTGTAATTTAAGAGAAGCAGACCTTCGGCCAGGAAATATTTCTATCAAACAATGTACAAATTTATGTTGAAGGAGGGTCTTGGGCGGGTGTTTTTTAAAGCTTGGTGGAGGTTTAGGGAAGAAACTAATAATATATAGTACATAAAAGAGCAAATATATACGCCCCTCCCCCCTTAACCCTTCCAGTAACGGTAATATTTGTTTTCAGGTAAAGTTAAACGATTTATATGGTTCGCCAGGAAAAATAGACACCAACTATATAAAGTACAAAAGGAGTACAAAGGAAATCAAGCAACAACATATCTAGTGACCCTTCTAGGCTGCTTGTCCTCCAAAACACTGAGGATCAAGTGTCCAAACAGTGGT
Source organism: Paralithodes platypus (assembly GCA_032716605.1). Classification (NCBI taxonomy): domain Eukaryota; kingdom Metazoa; phylum Arthropoda; class Malacostraca; order Decapoda; family Lithodidae; genus Paralithodes; species Paralithodes platypus. The sequence continues at coordinate 11,430,085 of CM064533.1, read as the reverse complement.
TTAGAGTGGGTAAGGGAACATTGGAAAGGGAACTACTGCCCTGCCACTAACGTGGCAGGACTAGGAAGTTAGTAGGGGACATATGGGTTAGTAACTGAGGGGAGGATAAAATAAAGTTATTCATTTACAAACGCAGTCAGTCGCGGGTTTGATGCGAGATATTTGTCTAGGTGGAATTTAAATGAATCAACGGTGCTGCAGTCTATAACGTCTCGGGGAAGCCCATTCCACAAGTCGACAACTCGATTGAAGAAGAAATTCTTAGATTCGTGTGAGTTAAAAGATTTACCAATAATTTTGCAACCGTTTCCCCGCGTGTAATTAGATTGGTCGATAGTGAAGTACTTACTACAGTTCATATTGTCGATGCCTTTGATGATTTTGAACACTTGAATTAAGTCACCTCTTAATCTGCGCTGGGTTAAAGGAAATAGATTTAATTATCTAAGACGCTCTTCGTATGGTTTGTTCTTTAGGCTAGGTATCATTTTGGTAACTCTACGTTGAACTCGTTCTAGCTTGTTTATGTCTTTTTGGTAATAAGGGCACCAGCATTGAACGCAGTATTCCAGAAGAGGGCGGACTAAGGAATTGTAAAGGGTTAGGATTACGTCTTTGGATTTATGCTCAAATGATCTGCCTATAAAGCCAATTATTTTGTTTGCCTTCTTAACAACTTCTGAACATTGTTGACTCGGTTTTAGGTTACTCGATATTGTTACTCCCAGATCGGTTTCTCTGTTTACATTCTTAAGCTGAGTGCCATTCATCGAATAGTTTGCTTTCTCATTTAGGTATCCGATATGTAGTACTTTACATTTATCCGCATTGAAACTCATTTGCCAAATTTGGGCCCAATGTGACAATTTATCTAGATTGTGTTGCATACCGTCAACTTGTTCTTTTGAGAGTACGCTATTTGCAATTTTTGTATCGTCAGCAAATTTTGAGATTGTACAGGTGAGACCCTCATCTATGTCCGTTGATGTAAATTAGAAAGAGAATTGGTCCTAGTACCGATCCCTGGGGTACCCCGCTACTTACATTGGTCCATTTAGATGCCTTACCGTTTATGACTACTCTTTGCTTTCTGTTGCTGAGCCAATTTTCTATCCATTTCAACACACCGTCTTGTATTCCATGCGCTTTTAGTTTTAGCAGTAAACGTTTGTGGGGAACTTTGTCAAAGGCCTTTTGAAAATCAAGGTATATAATATCTACAGCTTTACTCTCATCGTAGAGGTTGAGGATATCGTGGAAGAAGTCTAAGAGGTTTGTTAAACAGGAACGTTTTTTACGAAAGCCGTGTTGAGTATCTTTAAGCATGTTATTTTCCTCTAAGTGATTTACGAGTCTGTCTCTTATGACCGTTTCTAGCATTTTACATACAACTGAGGTTAAGCTAATTGGACGATAGTTACGGGGTAGGGATTTGCTGCCTTGTTTTAATATCGGTGTTACTATCTTCCACTGATCAGGCATAGTTCCAGATTGCAAGGATTTATTGAATAGTTATGTCAGTGGTTTGGAGAGCTCATCCTTAGCTTCCTTTAGAACTCTAGGCGAGATTGTATCAGGTCCTGGTGTTTAATTTACCTTGAGTTTATCTAAACAATTCAATACTTCTCTCTCTGTAACGGTGATATTGCTTAGAACATCTGAATTATCAATCTGAATCGGCGATGGTGTAGGGATATCACTGAGGTCTTCTGTTGTAAAAACTGATGCAAAGAAGGTATTGAGGGAATTACTCATTTGTACTTCGTCTTTGGTGTATTCTCCATTTTCATCGACTAACGGTCCAACAGTTGAAGTAACCACTTTTTTCTTTCTGATATAACTATAGAATTCTTTCGGGTTTGTTTTACTTTGATTCGCAATATGTAGCTCTAGGGTCTTTTTACTTTGTTTATTAACTTTTTGGCTTTGCGTCGTAGCTCTACAAATTTCACCCGTTCTTCGTCATTTTGTGAGGATTTTAATCTATCATTAGCAAATTTTTTAGCAAGCAGGCAGTTTGAAATATCTTTATTCCACCATTTGGGCTTATTATGATGGCCTGGACGCCGTATTTTTCGATGGTATGCAGTCTTGCACTGCTTTTAGGTAAGTGGTTTCGAATAACTTCCAAGATGTATTTATGTCGTTATTGTTTATTAAAAAGCTCCAGTCAGTTTCTTAAAACATAGCTCTAAGTTTATGAAAGTTTGCTTTCTTGAAATTAGGGACTTTTTCGATGCTACTATTTGGTTCGTTACTAGTAAAGTTTAAAGTGAAAGTTATCGTACAATGGTCGCTGTTACTGAATTCATCACCAACATTCAAATTCTCTATTAATTCTTCTTTTGTTGCAAGTACAATGTCAAAAACGTTATTACCACGGGTCGGTGTTCGAACAAATTGATAAAGCGAACTCTCTTGCAAGTTCGTATACAAGTCATGTCCGGAGTGTGAAGTAAGAGTATCGCGCCACTTGGTCACAGGTAAATTAAAGTCGCCAAAAAATACGGTATCTTGCGAGTTACTTACATTTGCAATTTGTTCATAAATTTCTCGGTCAGTTTGCACTGATTGAGCTGGAGGTCTGTATATTAATGCAAGTATTATTTTTGTACCTTTATTATTCTTTATTAGCACAAAAGATGTGTCGACGTTCACAATTTGAGGTTTTGACAAGAGGGTCGGGTTAAAACTTTCTTTGATATAAAATAAAACGCCACCTCCATTTTTATTTATTCGGCTTTTCTCAAACATTACATAACCGGAAGTGAATACTCTGCTAAAAAGTCTCTATCTACTGTATTGAGCCAAGATTCTGTTATACCAATCACATCATAATTTTCAGTAAACACTAGTTCCTCTAAATCTGAAAATGTATTGCGTATGCTATGAGCGTTTGCATAGAAAACCTTTAAAGTTGCGGTTTTAGAACTCACAGAACCTTCTTTAATCAATTTTTGGGTTCTGATCGGATCTACATTTACATTCATGGCTGACATCGGTCCTCGGTCGTTATCCCTGGCGGTTTTGAATTTGGGTCGTGTTGGTGGAGCTTTATCCAAATTCGCGGTTCTTAACAGATTAGCATTTAATTCCTTCGCAGGTTGCCGCCCTCGCTGTCTTCGGTCCTCCTTCCTGGTTGTCCTGTGCTGAGTCGATTTCTTCTCCGAAAATCCTTCACCGCATCGTTGAGAAGACGCCCAAAACGTGCTGCTCCCACCTGGTTCAGATGAACTCCATCGTCCGAAAACAAATAGTCATAGTAGTAGAAATTGTCCCAGGTGTCGACGAATCCCACGTTTTCCTTCCTGCGAGGCTTGCTAGACCACGATTTGTGCTGGTGGCTATGTTGTAAAATCGGCTCTCTACACCAAGCTGGGGGACGATTCCCGAGACGATGATCCTTGATGACTTCTCCTTAAACGACTTGATCAGCTGCTGGTACTTTAAAAGCAAATCTTCCGACCGGGTTCGCTGTACATCGTTGGATCCAACGTGGATGACGTACATTGTATTAGCAGGGGCCAGCTTAGATACTTCTTCAACTGCAGCAACTACGTCATCCACACCACCACCAGGGATACGAGAGAGAGAGAGAGAGAGAGAGAGAGAGAGAGAGAGAGAGAGAGAGAGAGAGAGAGAGAGAGAGAGAGAGAGAGAGAGAGAGAGAGAGGGAGAGAGAGGAGAGAGAGAGAGGAGAGAGAAGAGCTATTGAGCAGAGGTGGCGGAAAGCTCGCGAGGTACTTTTCCGTTCTTGTAAAGTACCTGAACCATCTCTACCATTCTCCCACTTGGCGTCTTAAGGGAGGATGGGTCGTTTTTCTGGTCCCCCCTTCTTCCTCATGATTAGCCCCATTAGTTTTCAGATTTGTAGACGTTCGGCCCATTAGTTTGGCAATTTCTAAACCTTTCGCCAAATTTATTTGGCAATATTAGACTGCCTGTCATTTAGGTGCGATTGTTTTCCTGTCGAGCGATAGCGAGCTTGTAATTTAAGAGAAGCAGACCTTCGGCCAGGAAATATTTCTATCAAAAAATTTACAAATTTATCTTGAAGGAGGGTCTTGGGCGGGTGTTTTTTAAAGCTTGGTGGAGGTTTAGGGATGAAACTAATAATATATAATACATAAATGAACAAATATATACGCCCCTCCCCCCTTAACCCTTCCAGTAACGGTAATATTTTGTTCAGGTAAAGTTAATCGATTTATATGGTTCGCCAGGAAAAATAGACACCAACTATATATATTAACAAACAAATGGGGTTAAAGGTCTCAATATCGACAAACTAATGGAAAGAACATCTTAAAATTTCAAAACTAAAGTGGCAAACCATGAGAGAGAAGGGGGTCCAGAAGAACCCTCTCCCCCTCCCCCCCCCCCCCCCTTCCTTACCCCTCGTGCATGAAACTAGACTCAGTAGCTCCTCGTTCTTGTAAGGTAAGTTAACCCTTACTGTACCGGCGACGTCTGTTTGGTTTAATTAATTTTAGCTACATTTATACCATGTTCAGAAGCTTAGGAAGGATATATGGTAGCTCTAAGGATTAATTGAGATAATCTGTTGTCTTTTAATGGGTAGACGTCTTTGCTAAGCTGAATAAAATCGTCCAATTGTTTCCAGATTTTAATGAAAAGGACGTTACTGGTATTGTACGGGTTAACCACTCGTGTTATTTAGGTGTCAATCTTTTTCCTGACGAACGATAGTGAGCCTGTAATTTAAATAAAACCGGCCTTCGGCCGGATTTTCTTTTTACCGAAAAGTGTACAAATTAATATAGAAGGGGGATCTAATGGATGTTTTTTAAAAGTTTGATGGAGGCCTAGGGAGGAAACTAAAAAAATAATTAATATATGAAATAATTGACTTAAAAATAAACCCTCTCCCCTTAGCGGATTTGCATCGAATGTACGTTCTTAATTACGTTAATTATTTCGGATTATACATGCTAATAAACCTAGCCATGATGGACATGAAACTCGTCGAACATAATAATTCCACTTTAGCGTATATTTGAGTTTTATTTTGTTTTTACTCCAATACAATCCAGTGTGTGTGTGTGTGTGTGTGTGTGTGTGTGTGTGTGTGTGTGTGTGCTCTCGCTCTCTCTCTCTCTCTCTCTCTCTCTCTCTCTCTCTCTCTCTATCTCAATTCACACGAGGCTAAGAATTTCTTCTTCAATCAAGTTGTCAACTTGTGGAATGGGTTTCCCCGAGATGCTATAGACTGCAGCACCGTTGATTATTTGAAACTTGGCCTAGACAAACACCTTGCCTTAACCCATTCAGTACTAGAGACGACATTTTCATCATATTCTGGCAACTATTAGACGATTTTATTCAGCTTAGGAAGGACCTCTAGCAATAAGAAGGCTTCAAACTATATCAACCAACCCTTTTAACTACCACAGATCCTTCATAAGCTGCATAATATCATATAAATAAAGCTAAAATAAAACATAACACACGTCGCTGGTACTCAAAGGGTTAAATCCGCGACTGACTGCATAATTATATATATGAATAGCTTTTTTCCCATCCGTTTCATCATGGATTATTACTATATAGATAACTAAGCTGCTTTTCCCCAGATACACGAAAGATCACTTATAACTGTGTTATGTTACTAACCCATCTGTGGTGATGGGCTGGTCTATCAGAGTGAGAGCTGAGCGATCTCTGCCATACCCGTAGCTTACTCTGACTGTTCCTTTTACTTATACTATTTTCTAGAACTCAGGTGACGGCGTCTCTTCCGTGGATTGACGTCCCTACTACCAACCTAGAGGTTTGCTGATTGGGAGCCAAAGCGCCACATTTTTGCTCCTCAACTTTCCCTTCATAATTGCTGAGGGTCACAGGGCGTTGGTTGGGGCTTTGGTTTCCCGAGCATTTCCGCACCCTCCTTAGCTCAGTGAGGGCACTCGGTTATGGCCTTGCTCGGGACATTGGGGCTGCTCGGCCAGACAGCCTGGGGAACAGCAACAACAACAACTAACCCATCTGTCCCCTACTAACATCTCCTAATCCTGCCACGGACATTAGTTCCAGGGCAGTGTTTGGACACTTGTTCATCAGTGTTTTGGAGGGCAAGCAGCCATGAGGGGTCGCTAGATCTGTTGTTGCTTGATCTCCTGTGTACTCCTTTGCTCTCTCTCTCTCTCTCTCTCTCTCTCTCTCTCTCTCTCTCTCTCTCTCTCTCTCTCTCTCTCTCTCTCTCTCTCTCTCTCTCTCTCTCTCTCTATGTTACAAATCCGACGCAAAAAATTAAAATAAAATGCTTGTTCGCGTGTGCCCTGCCATACACATAATATCTTCCTACGTGGAGTGCATCCAGACCGCCTCTACTATTCTCACCCTCGGGCCCTCCCTACCCCCCCGGAGACTAAAACCAGACCTTAAGGGGAGATGGGTCGTGTTTCTGGTCACCCTTCTATCTCATCGTTTAGCCCCACTAGTTTCCATTATTTAAGATGTTCGCCCCATGAGTTTGTCGATTTTAAGACCTTTCGCCCTTTTTCTTAGTCAATATTACCACTTTTCGCGTCATTTAGGTGTCGATTTTTTCCTGGCGAGCGATAGCGAGCCTGTAATTTAGGAGGAACCGGCCTTCGGCTGGTACAATATTCTACCGAAAAATTTACAAATATATCTTGAAGGGGGATCTTGGGGTTGTTGTTTTTTTAGTTTGATGGACCTCTAGCGAGGAAAGTAGAAAAATAATTAATATATAAATGAAGAAAAAAATCGACCAAAAGGTGAGCCATCCCCCTTTAACCTTTTCTTCTATGGATGGGGTACCGATGAGAGGGAAGCCGTTGTCTTTCCTACCTGGGTGGGGCTATTGACCAATTGCTCGTTTTGTTCTATAAGAAAGTTGGAGCTGTAGACATCCATATTTAGCAGAATTACCAGCTATAATAAGGTTGTCCTACATTTATAAATACGTAAAACCAAATTGAACATATTTTCATCCATCAGAAACCTACATTATTATTGCATTTCTGTTTAAGAGGGATGTTTACGGCTCCAACTTCCTTAATGCCTGAAAGTTGCAAGTGGTCAATTTATAAAGTTAGCCAAAGTTATAATGGGTGTACAGTTGGCATCAATAGTTCAATGGCAATCTTGCTCATATACCCAAGTTATTGTGGAATGGATGCAAATTTATGTGGGCAACTGTACATTTGACAGAATCTCATTTACTCAAAGTGATTCATCTATCTATCTATATATATATATACATATATTGTGTATATTATACAGAGCTTCAAAAATAAATTTCATACATTTCAGAATGAATAGGCCTAGCAAAAATATATACTTTTATTTGTAACGGTTTTGGAAATATCCCACATTTACCGGGATATTACACATTTAAGTTTAAATAGGAAAGTCTAGGGGATGAAAACAATCAGTAGATTACCATCACCTCAATTACTTATTTTGTAATTAATATTTGAACATAATTTTATTAAACAGTATTTACTATAGGTGCTCAAAGTGTCTCCCTCCTTCGTCGATACAGGCTTGGGCTCGGCGTATAAGAGACTGTCGTACACGTTCAAATATCCCTGATGCGTTTCTTACTACTCTGCAACCCTCTTGAACTTATTGATTTGTGTAGCATACACCCTGCTCTTCAAGTGGCCCCAAAGATAAAAGTAAAGTGGAGTTACAGTAGGTCCGGTGATCTAGGTGGCCAGGGGATGGGACCACCACGGCCTATCCACTTATCAGGGTACATCACATTAAGGAAATCCCTCGTACCTCGTGCAATGTGAGCCGCATCATGCATGAACCACATAGGTCTATGTCTTCTGAGAGGCACATCTTCAAGTAGAATGGGTAAGTCATCCTGAAGAAATATGGTGTACACATTGCCTGTAAGTCATTGTGGTAACAGAAAAAGTCAAATTAGATGGTCACCAAAAACACCGGTCCAAAATAGAAAAGCGTTCCTGATGTCCCCTCGTTGATGTTGCATGTTGGTTTGCTGCTGCCCACGTATGTATTATGTAGGTTCAGCATGCCATTTCTTGTGAAACTAGCCCTATCACTAATGAAATCCTCTGCAATAAAACCGTTGTTCTCCCTCTCTTGAGTAAGGAGCCACCAACAGAAATCCACTTGTTGGTGATAATAACGTTCAGTCAGAGAATGGATGGGCTGGTGATGCTATGGGTACATACCATGTCTGTTTACAATCCTCCATACTGATGCACGAGTCACAACAAATCATGCACCAAATCGACGTGTGCTTGTAGATGGCATCAAGGATATCCTCTTCTGCGTCGAGTAGTTGCTCATCATGAGGCATTCCTCTGTGTGGATTCATTGTGCCATATACCTGTAGTGTCTTTCTACACTGAGGAAAGTAGGCTGAGATGGTTGCCTCCAGTTGGGATATTGTTCACCATACATCCTTACTGATTCAGCTGTATTTCCACCCGCTACACCTAAAGTAAATAAAATATCTGTGTACTCAACAGAAGTGTATGGCTCCATGTCTGGTATTTACTTATTTACTTAAGACTTCCAGTACATCCTTCTCTCTCTACCCTACTCACCTTACCTTCAATTTGTGAAGCTTCATTCATACAGTATTCAAACCCATGAAGCAACTTGATCGAGCACCTATTGTAAATACTGTAAAATACATTGATGTTTAAAACTTTATGACAAAATAAAGTAATTGAGGTGATGGTAATCTACTGATCATTTTCATCCCCTAGACTTTCCTATTTAAATTAAAATGTGTAATATCCTAGTAAATATCAAATATTTCCAAAACCGTCACATTGTAAATTATATTTATTATTGCTAGGTCTATTAATTCTGAAATTTATGAAAGGTGTATTTGAAACACCCTATATATACGATATATATATATATATATATATATATATATATATATATATATATATATATATATATATATATATATATATATAATAATAATAATAATAATAATAATAATAATCGGTTTATTTCAAGCCGGCAGCCAATGGGGGCTGAAAATACACAGACTTAACCTAGATCTTATCCTAATGGATCAACAGACTGATCCTGGCTGCTAACGAGAGCGCCTACATACTCCCAAGGGAGTAGGACGTGGGCAGGAGACTTTGTGGGTCCCCCGAGACGATCCGCCCAGATCTTGCCTTCACGGCCAGGGAAAGTTTTTGAGAGAACTTCCCCTGCCGGCGCGTGGGATCGAACCCCCGACACCAGAGCTAGCGCTCCCAATACAGAGTACTAAGCGCGCTCGGCCGCCGTGACCGTGATATATGTGTATGTGTGTGTGAATATTATTACTATTATTAAAGCATATGCTTAAACAGTATAATACAATATAATTACTAATGATACGTGCACAACAGTCAGTAACTGTACGTCTGTTCAGTGAGACAACGTGATAGGAGGTGACCCTTCTTCACAAATGCCCTGAGTCAGTCTCAACAATTGATTAATCCAACATTCTTATGGTCACGAGGCTGGGATATCACGTTGGAAGGGTTGAGGTCACGTTGCTCAGACAATCAGACAACAGAAGATACATAGCAGATCAACTCACATATTCATATTTTTTCACCAACCAACTTTACTTCTAAACTCAATTAATGAAATCAACAAATACATGTGGCACTCCAAGGACTCGAACCTATCCCAGATAATGTTATTGCTCTTAGCACATTTAGAAAAGAGACTCTACCCACCTAAGGTATAATTGTTTCTGTACTCATCGTTCCTGAATCTCAACATAAACCTGTTCCTGTCATGAATTAATCTCAATAAGCATATAAGCATATTTTGAATACCTCATACTGTGTGATGGCGGCGATAGCTACACTACCTCTACAAGCAAATACTATATACTGTATACAGGGTGTTTAAATACCTTATACTGGGTGATGGCGGCGATAGCTACACTACCTCTACAAGCAAATACTATATACTGTATACAGGGTGTTTAAATACCTTATACTGGGTGATGGCGGCGATAGCTACACTACCTCTACAAGCAAATACTATATACTGTATACAGGGTGTTTAAATACCTTATACTGGGTGATGGCGGCGATAGCTACACTACCTCTACAAGCAAATACTATATACTGTATACAGGGTGTTTAAAACGACACCATCAAAATTACAGGACGTAATATAGTGGGAACAAGAAGTAAAAACATCTAAATACCCAATGTCCAATTATGTACCAATAATGCGATAAAGACATTTAGATCATGTACATTAATCCAAGCCTATACCACGGACAAAATTAGGCCTTAATTGTGTGAACACAGATCCACATCTCCCTAGGCTGGGAGTGGGGAGGGAGGTGGGGGTAGGGGGGAGGGAGGCGCTGATACTCACTTCCATAATCCTGCGGGTAAAGGCGATATGACAACAGAGAGAGACACCTTCACTCACTCACTCACTCCAGAACCTCGACATCAATAACCCCTTCTGTACCGGCGACGTGTTTTTAACTTTATTCTGGCTGTTAGACGATTTGTTTCAGTTTAAAAAGGGTCTCCAACAATTAACAGGCTTCGAACTATCTCGCTTAGCCCGTTTCACTACGACAGACCCATCATAAACTGCAAAAAATCGTCTTAATATAGCTAAAGTATTATGCAAAGGACCCCGCCGGTACAGAAGGGGTTAACACACTGCACTTTAATATATCAAGGCTATAAAAAGGATAGGAAGGAGGAAATCAAATCATTGGGTATATTGATGATGACTTACTTGTATATTCATGTATAATATAGGCCTTTCACTTACCTCTACCACAACCCTGGCTTATCAATAACATAATGCACTTTTATTAATCAAGGCTACACACATATTAGTAAGAATGTATATACTGTATTAGCATTGAGTTTATTTATGATGTTTAACCTTTCTAGTCGTGTATATGATGGGCTTTTAACTCACCCCCACCATAACACACTGCACTTTATCAATAACACACTGCACTTTATCAATAACACACTGCACTTTGATATATGAAGGCTATAAAAATGGCATGAAAATATATAATCATTGGCAATATTTATGACTTGATTTGCTGTCCTTTTATAATATGGGCTTTTCAATCACCCGCACCATAACCCTGGTTTATCAACAATTAATACACTACATTTTAAATATATCAAGGGTATAAAATGGGTCTCTGGGGCTTCTCCTGGGTGACCTAGATGTGTGTGTGTGCGTTTTTTTGTGTTTGTGTTTTTTGTTTTGTTTGCCTATTCGGATTCTGTCCCGAGCTGGCCACCCCCATATTAGGGCTCATTCAGTCACTCTTGATTGATTAAGCAAGTGTCTCAATGAAATTAAATGTATTCAGCCAAAAACTAGAAGAAAATAGCTTTAAAATGACACCAAAACAAGTTTTGTAGCGCGCGGGCTTCACCCGCAGCCCTACCATAGACGCTACCATAGACATTCGCTAGTAAGTACTAAGCAATTATCGCTAATGTCGTGCTACATTTGCATTTGACAGCGCTGTATGTCAAGATAGAGAATGGCTGATACTTCTCAGTGCCCCGGCCGGCTGGCTGGAGAAAAGATGGGTGGCCTGTCGCACTCAATTCTACAGGCTTTAAGAGGCTTTAAAAGCCTGTAAATTGCTGTAAATTGCCATGGCGTTCCGGAACGTCTCCCGCAGTCAATGAGTTAACTATGATTTCACTCACTCCAAACACAACTTTGGTGTATCAATCACATATTTATTTTTTGTTCTATATGTATAAAGGACACAAAAGACAGGCTGTCTGTAACGAGTGTCTACCCCTAACATCAACAGTAGAAAGACAGTTTTCTATACTAATTTCGAATATCATGCTTCGGACCATATGCTACCAATAAGTATCCAATTGCGAATTTTCAGGCTATAAGGAAGTTGAAAATAATTTTATAATACACTCGGAAAAGTTGACAATGAATAATTATAAACATATAGGTGTCTAGCAATTATTATCCTGGCGAGCGTTAGCGAGCATGCAATTTAGGAAGAATGGGCCTATGGCTGGGACATTATTCTACCAAAAAATGTACAACAATTATCTGGAAGGGGGGTATTGGGGGTATTTGTATAAGCTTGACAGAGGTCTAGGGATGACACGAGAGAGAGAGAGAGAGAGAGAGAGAGAGAGAGAGAGAGAGAGAGAGAGAGAGAGAGAGAGATAATAAACCAAATCTCCCCTTACATTATGAACATGGCTTGTAAATAACTACGTAGGCTAATACTGACGACAGTGTAAATGTATGATGACTGAAAATAATATATTAAGGTGGCCAGTCCAGTGATAGTGAATTATAGAGCCGTATTCTAGCAGCGCACTGCCGGTCACAGAATATACAATTACGAATTAATAACCCTTTCAGTACCGCCGACATGCTCTTTATCTTATTCTGGCTAGTACTAATCGATTATATTCAGTTTAGGAAGGATCTCTAGCCATTATAAGGGTTCGAACTATCTCAATCAACCATTTCAACTATCACAGACCCTTTCTAAGCTTCAAAAAATCGTATAAATATAGCTAGACTAAAATATAGCAGGCGTCGCTAGTACAGAAAGGGATAATTGACCACTTGCGAGTTTCAGGCTATAAGGTAGTTCGGCCTGTACACATCGATATTAAACACAAATACAGTATATAATGTAGGTTTATAATGGATAAATAGTATGTTGAATTGGCTTTTATGTATTAATATGTGTACTAAAACCGCATTATAGCTGCTAATTCTGGTAAATATCGATGTCTACAGCTCCAACTTCCTTATAGAATGAAACTCGCAAGTAGTCAATTGTCCACTTGCGAGTTTCAGGCTATAAGGAAGTTGGAGCTGTAGACATCGATATTTAACAGAATTGCCAGCTAAAATACGGTCGTAGTGCATTTATATATACATAAAATCCAATTTAACTTACTTTCTATCCATCAGAAACCTATTTTGTTATTGTATTTCTATTTATTATCGATGTGTATCCAACTTCCTTATAGCCTAAAACTCGCAAGTAGTCAATTAGCATTACTATTCATACTAACCCCTTCTGCACTATGAGGTTATATATATTATTTTAGTTAACATTAGTCCAACCTTTCGGTTTGGTTTTGACTTGTGAGAATGAAATACTTAAGGGTTGGTATAGCTGCTTTTTCTCCCTCATGCTTAGTCCCAATAGCCTTGAGATTTTAGGACGTTTTTTCCACTAATTTGGCAATTTTAAGACCTTTCGCCCCATTTATTTGTCAATATTTACACCTTTCGTGCCATTTAGGTGTCGATTTTTTCCTGGCGAGCGACAGCGAGCCTGTTATTCTAGAAGGAATCTGCCGTTGGCCGAAACATTTTTCAACCGAAAAATGAACAAATTTATCTTGAAGGGTGCTTCTAGGGGGTGTTCTTTACAGCTTGATGGAGGTCTAGCGATGACACTATAAAATATATTAATAGATGAATGAATCGACCCAAAACTAACCAATCTCCCTTTAAAACTGCCTCAACATACCCTATTATACCTACTGTAGCTACACTTCCTAATGTTAATAGTAATATCGTATGCCGGTAGCCACATCAATACTAAATAAAGTAATCGTATTGGATGTATGAAGGGAAGCTTACCCAGATATTTTCACGAATTTAAGCCTTTTTCAACTCATGCTAGCTCAGTAAAGAAAGGCTTAGTTCAGAACAAAATGTGTGAGAAAGTACCTGTTTTTGTTCCGCATTTTGTTTTTCCTATGTGTATGAAGGAGACATAAGGCAATGCTGCTTGTAACAAGTGTCCCCCCTAAAGTTGAGAGATAGAGAGTCAAATTCAAGGTACGTCAAGAATCTAAATGTCTGGACACGCGGAGTTTGAAGCTGAAGTCATAGGATGAGGGAAAGACAATTTAGGGGAGAGAGTTCTATAGTTTACTTGTTGAGTGGAAGAAAAACTGGGAAAATCAGTTCTCTCTTGGGTAAGAGAGTTGGACAGAATAGGGGTGGGGGGGTGTTGAAAGGCGAGTGGCCCCAACTCTCTGAAAGGGAGAGATTATACAGTGAGAAAGCTCTGACGAACATTGATTATTGTAATAGCGGTAGAAGTGTACGAGAGATGCAACCGTGCAGCATGTAGAGAGAGATTGTAGATAATTAGTAATAGGAGGCGAGTTGGTGAGACAAAATTATTTTGGATTCTACCCTTCCAAGAAGTGCAGTATGGGTGGAAACTCCCCACACATGTGAACAGTTCTCGATACATGGGCGCACTGTGCCCCTGTAAAGAGCATGAAGCTAAAGAAGGTGAAGAACCCCAAGATTTTGTTACCAACTTGACAGTGACAAGAGGAAGTAAATAGTTTTGGCCCAAGTATCCCGGGTCGCGATCAGCAGTGTTCGAACGGCTTACGTGTGTGGTCGACTTGGCCTTTGTTCGGTCCTTAACAATACCCGTGTGTCCACACCTGTGGTTCAAGCGAGGCTGAGTCTATGTAGGAAGAGTGCTAGTACTTCAGAAATCCGATAACCACCACCATTTGTCTTTCGGGGTGAAATACAAAATACTTCGGGACATTACCCGGAGCAACCATAAAGAACGTCTCGGTACGTTGCCCCCGCACATTACAGCTTATGTTACAATTACTTTTTCTTGGAGATTTTTATGGGTTTCTAATTTGTTGTGACTATTTCTTTCTCTTCACAGAAAATTTGCTGTAGATTTCACACAAATTATTATCAAGGTATTCGACGAATTACGAATTAAGTCTACACCGTACCGAAATTAAATTATATACTCTATACAGCACTATGAACATCCATGAAAAATTCCAACCATAACATTCTACGACGTACCATTATTCAGCCTTCGTTCCCCGTTATATAAATTCCCGAGGCCCATAATCGCTACACGCAATATTTGTCTCCTCGCCAAATAATTCCCACAACATTTAAATATTTATCCCAGCTCCTCGCATCCTCAACAGTGCTCCAGGGGGTGAACATGGAGTATAGCTGGATTTTTTAATATATGTGGATACGGACTCTCTCTTTAGGTGTTAGTTTGTCTTGCTCACTTGCTCTATCTAACTATCTATCTCTCTCTCTCTATCTATCTCTCTCTCTCTCTCTCTCTCTCTCTCTCTCTCTCTCTCTCTCTCTCTCTCTCTCTCACTCTCTCTCTCTCTCTCTCTCTCTCTCTCTCTTTTTGTTGGTACTTAAACATTATGCGACATGTAATGCTGGTCAAAGGGAAAGTTAAATCATTATACAATATCACTATCTAAAGATAATATCTCTCTCTCTCTCTCTCTCTCTCTCTCTCTCTCTCTCTCTCTCTCTCTCTCTCTCTCTCTCTCTCTCTCTCTCTCTCTCTCTCTCTCTCTCTCTCTCTCTCTCTCTCTCTCTCTCTCTCTCTCTCTCTCTCTCTCTCTCTCTCGTTTCTGTATGCATGAGTCTATGGTATTTACAAGCAAAGATCACATATAGGTTACATAAAGTACCACATTATAATACAAACTCCACAAACTGTACTCACTTCTACACCTTGGCTAAGCAATGACAATAAGGCTGCGTATATTCTTCACACCTGTCTCTGCTCAAGCCTTACCTGAAAGAAAACAAATACAACACTTTAATTATACACTTAAAGACATAGTTAAATTAGTTAAGGGAAGCTATTTTTCTTTAATTATTTACAATTGGTCTTCCATTGTTTTCCTCCCTAGACCTCCATCAAGCTTAAAAAATAAAAACACCCGTACTGGTATGTCCCCCCCCCCCCCCCTTCGAGATAAATGCGTACAGTTTTCGTTTTTTGTTTTTCAAACAAAGGCCGGTTCCTCATGAATTACAGGCTAGCTATAGCTCACCAAGAAAAAGTCTACACCTAAATGGCATGATTGGTCTTAAAATTAATAATTATTTTGGGAAAATGTCTTAAAGTAGTCAAACTAATGGGGCAAACGTCTTAAAATATTAAAAGGGGCTAGACATGAGGGAGAAGGGGGTCCCAAAAAAACCTAAACTGTGTAATTCTTGATGTATTAATAACTAACTACACGTACAGTCACACATAGAAGTGTATAATTATAGGGTCTCTCTCTCTCTCTCTCTCTCTCTCTCTCTCTCTCTCTCTCTCTCTCTCTCTCTCTCTCTGTGCCTTGGTTTACAATAATGAATATCACACATATCTTGCAGCTTAATTAACCTACCTAGGGATTACGGACCTCTAGATAGCATGTTCTAATGTGCATGGTTTGTGGCAATGTTAGCAAGGGGTTATATAATATTTGTTTTAAAGTATCATATATATATATATACAGTATATACAGTACAGTATATACAGTAAGGTCAAGTCTATATTTACTGTGCAATAGTTAAAAGGCTATTTTTATTTTTATTTTTGTACCTACTTAATTAATTATATTATATTTATTAATATTTATTATATACACAAAATATATAAAACAAGAAATAGACAACACAAAAACACTAAACTCAAAGAATACAGTATTGACCTAGGCTATGCAAAGTTGTTCACGATTTCTTACGATTCTGCATGTTTTTACTATATACTAGATGGCTACACCAAGTGCTTATATAGTATGGTAGTTGTGGGGGTAATGTGTCAGCTATAGAAAGTACGACATATAGCTTTTAATTAAGAATGATTGATGGAGAGGGAGGGTGAAGAACTGCGGGATATCGCCATGTAAAGGGCCCAGGTCGCTTACTGTACAAAACAACGTGTCTGGTGCGGCAACTCCAAGAATGTCTGGTAGGGAGAATTCGTGCTTTATTTATTACATAGGTTGACTTTATTTTTTTCTGGGCCCCCTTCTCTCTCAAATTTAGCACCATTAGTTTTGAGACTTTAAAACGTTCGACCTATTAGTTTGGCGACTTAAATACCAGTCGCCCCATTTCCTCACATTTTAAGACTTTTCGTGCCATTTATGTGTCAATTTTTTAACTGGCAAGTGTTAGCGACCCTGCAATTTATAAGGAACCGGCCGATATTTACCGAAAGATGTAAAAATATATCTATAAGGAGAGACTTGGAGGTATTCTTTTAATCTTGTTGGAGGTCTAGGGAGTAAACTAGAGTACATACAGAAATAACAAATAAATAAGTAAACTAATAAATGTTATAGATAAACTAAACTCAGACGTACAGTATTGACGTTTTAGGCGGTGCACTCCTTTACGTTACTCTCTCTGCCAAAACTTATACAATTTGCACTTTGTTTCTCGGATAGCTTGACTTTGGAAGAGAACTTGGCCAACAATTCCACTTGTGTCTTGGGTATAAGGTTGGTGCTGCAGTGCGGAGGTTGGTCTTTTCTTTCGTGTAACCTTTGCAGTTCAGTTAAGGAGTACAAAGGAAAACAAGCAACAACAGATATTGCGACCCGTCAAGGTTACTTTCCCTCCAAAATACTGCTGTTTCTAGTGTCCAACAATATTTCAGAGAGATTAAGATGTGAAAAGGAAATACCTCCCTGGGGATTAACATGGCAGGGAAGGGGGACAATATTTATGAAATAGCACAATTGAGGACATATTTTATTAATTTACAAATGCAGTCAACCTTGGATTCAGAGCAAGGTGTTTGTCAAGGCGAACTTTGAAGGAACTTTGCTGCAGTCTATAACATCTCGGGGAAGTTAATTCCACAAGTTGACACTCGATTGCAGAAGAAATTCTTGGATTCGTGCAAGTTGAATGATTTACCAAATGAATTTGCAACCATTTCCCTGTGTGTGGTTTGATCGGTCAATCGTAAAGTATTTACTACAGTTCATATTGTCGATGCCTCTAATGACCTTAAAGACTTGAATTAGGTCACCTCTTAATCTACGCTTTGTTAGGGGAAACCGATGTAATTCTTCAAGACGTTCCTCATATGGTTTGTTCTTTAGAGTGGGTATAATTTTATTGACTGTGCATTGAACACGTTCCAGTTGTCTATATCCTTTTGATAGTAAGGGCACCAGGACTGAACGCAATATTCCAAGAGTGGGCGAACTAAGGAATTATAAAGAGTGAGGATTTCATCTTTGGATTTATGCTCAAAGGACCTGCCTATGAAACCAATTATTTTGTTTGCTTTCTTAACAACCTCCTTCCATTGTTGACTAGGTTTGAGGTTACTTGATATTGTTACTCATAAATCCGTTTCATTGTCTACAGCCTTGAGTTGGGTGCGACTCATTGAATAGTTTGCTTTCTCATTTCGGCTTCCAATGTGAAGTACTTTACATCAGTTTTCATTGAAACACATTTGCCATATATTAGCCCATTGAGACAACTTATCTAGATTGCCTTGCATCTTCTGAACGTGTTCTTTTGAGATTACGTTATGTGCAATTTTTATATCATATGCAAACTTTGAGATTGTGCAGGTGAGGCCCTCATCTATGTCGTTTATGTAGATTTGGAAGAGAACTGGCCTCAGTACTGATCCTTGTGGTACTCCGCTAGTTACATTGGTCCATGTTGATGCTTTCCCATTTATGACTACTCTTTGTTTTCTTTCACTGAGCCAATTCTTGTATCCATTTCAAGGCAACTCTTTGTACGCTGTGTGCTTTAAATTTGAACAATAAGCGTTTATGTGGAACTTTATCAAAGGGTTTTTGAAAATCGAGGTATATAATATCTACAGCTTTACTCTCATCATATTGATTTAGGATATCGTGTGTGGTAAACTATCAATGGAAGTTAAATATTACTAAGCTATAATGAATAAAAAAAAATCAATCTAAATTAAAACTACTCCATATCTAAATTGAATTCAATCTGAAACGAGCTAATTTATATCCAAAGGTCTCACATAATAAATTTATATATAGGGTAAGGTTATAAGGGTTAATATACTAGCCAGGAATTAACTCCCCAATAGTTCCACGTGGCACCGAGGCAAGGGAGAACGTTTTACCCAATATGGCAGACAATGGGGAACGAGACTTCGGTCCCGAGACGAGACTCGAGTCAAGTGAAAGAAAGAATAAATGATTACATGGGAATGGACATGAATGTTATGCTTATCTGTCAGTCAGTCATGGCGTCGATGAGAGCGTCGTGATGGTGTAGCTGAGTGTATTGCTGTCAGTGTATTGTGATTAGAGGCACAAAAGCGTGATCAACTGAAGACGGAAAACAGATGTTAACTGGTCAGTGTTTGTGAAGGCTCTGCTCTCTCTTCCTCAGAGGCACACTTTGCTGCCTTGGCAAACGCCAGGAGCCCAAATTATCGTACCGCATCTAGGTTGCTCTATACGATAAATTATATTAATATATACGATAAATTCATATATACTACATAAGACCATGGCAATATTGCTTAATAGCATATTAGGCCTTTTATAACTTAACTTATTTACAATCTTATAATATACGATCTACTCGTCCTACGTCGTGCTGCAGGAGCGACCGTGACGTCACAGAGACATACGGGATCACAAAAGAGTCGTAGCCTATCGTATTTACGATATTGTGGAAGAAATACAAAAGGTTTGTCAAGCATGAACGATTGTTGCAAAAACCGTGTTGGGTATCTTTAAGTTTGTTTTGCTTTATGACTGTGTCTCTTTAAAATAGTTTCTAGTATTTTACACACAACTGAAGTCAAGCTGATTGGGCGATAGTTGCTAGGCAAGGCTTTGCTGCCTTTTTTTAAATTGGGGTTATGTTCGCTAGTTTGCACTCATCCGGCACAGTCCCAGTTCTCAGAGAATTGTTGAGTAGCAGTGTCGTGGTTTGAGAACTCACATTTAATTTCTTAAGAAAACTCTGGGAGAAATAGTATCGGGTCCAGGCGATATATTTACCTTCAGTTTGTCTAAGCAATTCATTACTTCTCTATCAGTAATACGAATATAGCTATGCACATTTGAAATAACTATTTGTACTGGTGATGCTGTAGGAATATCACTTAAGACTTCTGTTGTGAAAACTGATGCAAAGAAGGTGTTGAGAGCATTACTCATTTGTGCTTCATCTTTGGTATAATCTCCGTTCTCATATACTAACTGTCCAATTGTTGAGGTCACTACTTTTTTCTTCCTAATATAGCTATATAATTCCTTTGGGTTTGTCTTGCTATAATTTACAGCATGCAACTCTATGGTATTTTTTATTTGCTTTATTAACTTTTTGCATTTGCGTCGTAGATCTACAAATATTGCTTTGTCTTCTTCGCCTTCAGAGATTTTATATCTGTCATGGGCGTTCTTTTTACCAAGCAGACATGCTGCAATATCTCTATTCCACCACTTTGGTCTATTATTATTTACTAATCTTCTGTTCTTTGTTGGTATGCACTCTTGCACCAATTGCAATTAATTGGTGGTGAAAAACTCTCATTGTTTGTTCATGTCGTCGTTATCAATCAATATGCTCCAATTAGTTTTATCAAGCATTGCTCTATAAGTTTTCGGAAGTTTGCCCTCTTGAAATTTAGGACTCTCTCATTGCTAGTATTGTGTTCATTGCTATCAAATTTTAAACTGAAAGTGATCGTACGATTGTTACTACTACTGAATTCATTACCAACACTCAAATCTTCTACTAAGTCATCATTTGTTGCTAGTCCAAGGTCAAGAACATTATTTCCACGGGTCGGAGATTGAACTAATTGATGAAGTGAACTTTCTTGTAGGTTTGCATACAGGTCATGTCCAGAGTGTGAAGTGAGAGTATCGCCCCACTTGGTCACAGGTAAATTAAGGTCACCGATATTTATGGTATTCTGTGAGTTGCTTACTTCAGTAATTTGCTCAATAATTTCTGGATCAGTTTGCACTGATTGGGCTGGCGGTCTGTATATTAGAGCTAGTTTTATCTTAGTTTGGTGATTATTTTTTTAATAGTACATAGTATATGTCGACATTCTCTATGTGTGGTTTTGACATCAAGATGGGGTCAAGACTTTCTTTGATGAAATACAAAACGCCTCCTCCTTTTTTGTTGATGCAACTTTTCTCAAACAGCAAATATCCGGGAAGTGTATATTCTGCCAAAAAATCTCTGACTACCGTATTTAGCCAGGATTCTGTTATACCGATTATATCATATTTTTCTGTGAAAACAAGTTCCTCTAGACCTCAGAATTGATTGCGTATGCTATGAGAATTTGCATAGAAACTTTGAGAGTTTTGGATTTGGGTTTTGTTGAAGGAGCTTTATCCCAATTCGTGGTTCTTGACATGTATAAAATTAGCATTTAAGTTGTTCGCAGGTAGCAGTCCTCGCTGTCTTCTGTCCTCCTTCCTGATTGTCCTATGTTGAGTCAATTTCTTCTTCGAAAATCCTTCACCGCATCATTGAGAAGACGTTCAAAACGTGCTGCTCGCACCTGGTCCAGATGAACCCAATCATCCGAAAACAAATAGTCATCGTAGTAAAAATTGTCCCAGGTGTCGACGAAGGCCACGTTCTCCTTCCTGCAGATGTTGGCTAGACAACGATTTGTGCTGGTGGCTATGTTGTAAAATCAACTCTCTACACCGAGCCAGGGGGCGATTCCCGAGACGATGATTCTTGACGACTTCTCCATAAACGACTTGATCAGCTGCTGGTTCTTGAGTAGTAAATCTTCCGACAGGGTTCGCTGTACATCATTGGATTCGACATGGATTATGTACATTGTATTAGCACGAACCAGCTTCGATAATTCGTCAATTGCAGCAACTACGTCATCCACGCTACCACCAGAGATACAAAAATGCTTCTTGGTCATAGGTGCCCTGGCGCAAAACTCTGTGAGCTGATCACGTTCCATCGAGAGTCTCACAAACCGAACTTCTTCTGTTTCCTCTTCGTCATCTGAGTCTGTGAGCATCTGGAAATGGTTGTGACACTAGGTAACCGGTATGATTTTCCTGGTCTTGGGGCAAATGTTACTCCTCACGACACGGAGGTTGTCTTGAGGGGGAGCAGAGTCACCGTTTGTTTCTTGTGCATCGGAAGCATCTGCTACTGCAGGTGTTGGATTGTTGGCAGTTGACGTTGGGGCAGAGGTAGTTGAAGCGGTGACAATTGAAGTTGGTGATACTCCAATGTAGAGTGTTACGAACTCTTGGAGTTATTACAGGCTTCATGGTGAGGGCGTTGATCTTGTTGTGGGCTTCATCCAATTTCGCTGTCAAATCCTCCTGTTGCTGGCAGAGTCGGCAGACTTGAAGATCAGCAGCAGCAAACATGGTAGCACCAAACCTACGGGCGCAGCTCGTACAGATGTGAGATATGGTGACAGTCACTCTCTTCAGATCACTTCACTTACTTCTAGTCACTTCATTCACTTCAAATCACTTCACTTACTTCAAATCACTTAACTCAATTCACTTCACTTCATTCAGTTTTATCACTTCACTCACTTCAGATCGCTTTGCTTACTTAAATGGCCATAATCGAAAACACATTTTTTGAAATACGCAGAATATGCCACCGGGGGTTACAGCCTAATACAAAATATAAATGTAAATCACGTGGAAATAAGCCACCAGTGGTGATAGCCAAGTCGAAAACAAAGCAAAATTAAATAAGACAGAAATAGGCCACCAGAGGTGATAGCCTAGTCGGAAACAATGTACCGATATGTGAAAAGATAAACACAGGTAATATAAGGGGTTTCTTATAGAGTAAATATTACAATACAATGATGAGCATAGGCCACCAGAGATGACAGCCTAGTCAGAAATATACATTCGTGAAAAATATAAAATAGGCTGCCAGGGATGTTAGCCTAGTAAAGAAACTAAAATTCTGGAAAGTTCGGGTTTTTGTGATTGGCCTATTAATAACTGGGGAAATAATAATAATAATTCAATGATAATACAATGTATAGAACTCGCAATATGCTTCAAAACTGATGTAATAGGTCTACGGTAGATACATTTGTTGATGAATATAGGCTAGGTTACCGGTTGTTAACCTAACCCAAAATATAAGAATATGTATATGGATATAAAACAGTATGTATCTGAATTATATGACAACTATGAGAACAAATATCAATAAATAACTAAACTTATAAATCACAAAATAGAGATTATAAAAGAAAAATAACCGCAGAGAAGGGGTTAATATACTGTATGTATCAACAGATGGCGCTGTATTAGCTGTAGTCAAGCAGGACTCTTTAGGTAAACAACTGCATAGAAGGGGTTAATAGTCAAGCAGGACTCTCTTTAGGTAAACAAAGTTTATCAGTAAAGTTATTACAATCATGCAAGCAACTACTAATATAGGTAGTAGGTGAATTTTGCAAGGGAGGAGGATTCCTATCCTCCTGCTCCCAGAAAGAAAAGTAAAAGAGAGACAGAAACGGCAGATTAGATAAGGGATGCCAAACCTCACTCAGGATAGGACCACCCCTCACCCTATTAGCGGAAGACTTTATTCAGCTTAGGAAGGTATTGTGAAAATTGGAGGGGTAATTAAGATATACTTTACCGTTGTTATTCCTAGAGGGCCTTCCGAAGTTAAGTACAATCGTCTAATGCTAACCAAACTATAAGTTATAACGCGTCGTCGTATCCTGAAGGGGTTAAAAGGGTTGGGACTTATTATAAATGGTAAATAAGCGATATTAACCCCTTCAGCACGATGACACCTTTTTACCTTCGATTCTGGCTAAAATTAGAAGAGTTTACGCCATTTAAAGGGAGACGGACCTTTTGTTTGAATTAATTAATGCTTTCCTTTATTTCTTAGTTTTCTCGCTAGACCTCCATCAAGCTTAGAAAAACACCCCCTAGATCCCCCTTCAAGATAAAATGTGTACATGTTCCAGTAGAAAAATTTCCCAGCCGAAGGCTGGTTCTTCTTAACATTTCAGGCTCGCTATCGCTCGCCAGGATATAATCTACACCTAAATGACACGAAAGGTCTTAAAATTGACAACGAAATGGGGCGAAAGGTGTTAAAATTGCCAAACTAATGGGCCGAACGTCTTATAATCTAAAAACAAATGGGGCTTAACACGAGGGAGAAAGGGGACCAGAAAAACGACCCATCTCCCCTTAACCTCAACAGTCCATCAGCCTCACCTTAAGAACAATCCATTTTATGCAGAGGGTATATTGTAATCGTACACTCGGGTACCATAGTCTCTAGCCCACTCATAATACTTCGTTGACGCCTAATAGTTTTCTTTACGCAAATATAACTATCTGGATTGATTTTTTGAAGAAACTTGCTTTTCAATAAACCGTATATATAGTATTTTTGATGATACATACACAATTATATTCATAAATTCGTGTATAGATATATGCCTTCATAACTAGAAATAGGTGACACCCAGGAATATTCATGAGTGGGCTAGAGACTATGGTATCCGAGTGTACATATACCCTTTTCAGTCCAAGAGGTAGATTATAAGCTAAATAATATCGTTTAATTGTAACCAGAATAAGCTGGAAATTACGTCATCGTGCTGAAGGGGTTAAACAATTAAAAACAAATCTTAAGGAAAAAAAACATCACGAAAGCTGTCAAGAACACAAAATAAATCACTTCTATTCCAAACAAAACCGTCAAAAGAATCCCCCCCTCCCCCCTCAAACAAACAAAACAACATAACAAAAATTATAATCATAATGAAAAGAAAACAAAAGACAAGTCAAAACAAAATATATAAAAATAGAAAGCAAAAGAAAAAAGAACAAAAAGAAAAAAGAAAACAGGAAAGAAAAGAAATAGAAACAATATAGACAGAAAAGTAAAGAAAAACATGAAAAAGAAAGACAAAGAAAAACAACACTAAACAAATAAAGCTCTCACCTTGTACCCGTCTCCTGTTCCGGGGTACTCGACTCTTTAATCGTGTACTGTGGAATTGAACAGCCTTCCCTCCGACCGTCACTTTGGACCTACTAGAGGAGACACATTCCCAGCGTTCCACGCTATATTTCAACTTCCTTTGGTACAGTTCCTGCTGGACGTTCATGGTATGTATGTATGTATGTACCAATCCCCACTTTTCCCTTCTTCTTTTTTTTTGGGGGGGGGGGGGAGGTAGGGTGGAGGAGGGGTGGCCAACTCAAGACAGAACCCGAATAGGGACAACATAATCAGTGTTCCACGGAGCTTTCCCAGTGTATACCACCTCCTCTACATAGGGTACGTAGTACCCGCCTTGCAACACAATCCCACCCCTACTCTGTGCAACTCTTCAACCCAGGAGTGAAATGCTATTCTCAGACTTTCTTCTATTCAACTGCAGAGCTCTGGAACTCTCTCCCAGAATCAGTCTTTCCCTCTTCCTATGACTTAAATTGCTTCGAATTCCGTGTGTCCAGGCATTTGATCTCGAACGTCGCTTGATTTTGGCCCTGTCACTCTTTCAATTCGGGGGAGGCACTCGCTGCAGGCAGTTATGCCTTTTGTCTCCCTCATTCACATAGACAGAAACAAAAACCAGAAAACAATGAACACACAAAAACAAAATACAAATTCACACACATCTAGGTCACCCATGGTACAGGCGTAGAAAGTCATTGTGTACATCATTCGGTAAGTGACGAAAGCCTTTGTAATGCCGGGTGAGAAACGAATCTCAAGGGGAGACAGTTGCTTCTTCGAGTCCTCCTCCTCCCTTTTGTTTAGCCCTATTAGTTAGGAGATTTCAAAACATTCGCCCCATTAGCTTGGCGATTTTCAGAGCTTTTTGCCCCATTTCTTTGCCAATCTTAAGACCTTTCGTGCCATTTAGGTGTCGATTTTTTCCTGGCGAGCGATAGCGAGCCTGTATTTGAAGACGAATTGGACGAATTGGACCTGTCCTTCGGCCAGGACATTTTCTACCGAAAAATGTACAAATTTATATCGAAGGGGGTGTTTTTGTTTTAAAGTTTGATAGAGGCTTAGAGAGCAAACTAAACCCCTTCCTTAAACCATTGAGCCGAACCAGTAAATTATGCTGCACAATACCGTCTGAGCTCCCTTAACCTCTCCAGGCCTAGCCAGGATTTACTCCCCGGGTCACTGGCGTACCAGTCCCTTAACCCCTTCTTTACCGGCGATGTATTTTTCATTGTATTCTGGCAACTATTAGACGATTTTATTGAGCTTAGGAAAGACGTATACCAATCAAAAGGCTACAAACTCTCGCAATGCATCCTTCTACCTACCACATATCCTTCCTAAGCCTCATAAAATTATCTAAAAGTTGCTGAAATTAAATGAAAACGACATCGCCGGTACAGAAGGGGTTAACCCCTTCTGTACCAGCGACGTGTTTTTAATAATATTCTGGCTACTATTAGACGACTTTATTCAGATTAAAAAGGGCCTCCAGCAATTAGCAGGCTTCGAACTATCTCACTTAACCCTTTTTACTACCACAGATCCTTCTTAAACTGCATGACATCGTTTAAATATCGCTAGCATAAAACTAGAAGGATGTCGTCGGTACGGAAGGGGTTAACCAAATACAACTATATATACTGTTAATTGACAAGCAAGTGTAATCCAAATAATCCGTCCAGATAGTTATACTTGCATTAAGGGTGCCCACCTCGCTTGTTTGCTCTTTCTCTCCCTCTCTCTTTGGCTTGTATCCATTCGGCCCCATTCAGCCTAGTGTTTTAAGACGTTTACCCCCATCCAGGTGTCAATATTTTACTGGCAAGCGGTAGCGAGCCAGCATATATATATATATTTTTGTTTTGACAGCAAGCTAAATTTGTAAATTTGTCGATAGAAAAATTCCAATGCTGGCTCACTATCGCTCGCCAGGAAGAAATCGATACCTGGATGGGGATAAACGTCTTAAAACAGTTGACTGAATGGGGCCGAATGGATACAAGCCAGGGAAAGAGAGAAAAGGAGAGAAAGATAAAACAAAAAAACATTGACCCCCCTTAAGAAAAACAGGGGGTCCAGGAATTATTGAGAGTAGGGTAGAGAATATGGCATCCGAGTGTACTTAGTGTAATATGGCATCCGAGTGTACTTAGTGTTATATGGCATCCGAGTGTACTGAGTGTAATATGGCATCCGAGTGTACTTAGTGTAATATGGCATCCGAGTGTACTTAGTGTAATATGGCATCCGAGTGTACTTTGTGTAATATGGCATCCGAGTGTACTTAGTGTAATATGGCATCCGAGTGTACTTAGTGTAATATGGCATCCGAGTGTACTTTGTGTAATATGAAATACGTCATTTACTGGGTCATAAATATTATAGCTTGTTCCAAAATATGTCTTTATAATAATGAAAGACATGAACATTAACATATTTGTGTGCATGACTGTACCATTTAGAACAGTTGGTGTCTATTTTATTTCGTGAACCTGTAATTTAAGATAAACCGGCATTCGGGCGGGGCATTTTGTATGTATATACTCAGGCACAATACCCCATAGCTAGGGGTGGCCGACTCGAAACAAAACCCGAACAGAAAATACATTTAAAGTTCCAATTCTTAAGGTCTGGGACCACTTTCGCGTTCCCTCACCCCTTTCCCTGTCTCGTCTAGTAGGTAGATTTTACAAGGGGAGGAGGATTCCTAGCCACCCGCCGCAAAGTAGGAACAGTAGTACAGAAAAAGAGACAGACAGAAACGGCTAAGGTTGGGTAGAGGATGCCAAACCCCACTCTGGATATGACCAGCCCTCACCCACTGCAAAATTGGCTTAAGGGGAGACGAGTCGTTTCTCTGGTCCCCTTTCTCCCTCGTGTTAAGCCCCATTTGTTTGGAGATTAAAAGACATTCGGCCCATTAGTTTGGCGATCTTAACACCTTTCGCCCCGTTTCTTTGTCAATTTTATGACCTTTCGTGCCATTTAGGTTTCGATCTTTTCCTTGCGAGCGAAGGGAGCCTGACAATTTTAAGAGAAATCGGCCTTCGGCCGGGACATTTTTCTATTGAAAAATGTACAAATTTATCTTGAAAGGGGGTCTAATTTTGTTTTGTTTTTAAAGCTTGATGTTTGTCTAGTGAGGAAACTAAGAAATAAAGGAATGAATGACCAAACAAACGAGCGGCTCGTCTCCCCTTAATTAGTGGACGCGATATTTTTAGTCTAGGGGGCAAACTAAAAGTAACTTGTTCAAGAAATATAAAAGCAATCAACTGTCCACTGAATATAAAAGCAATCAACTGTCCACTGAATATAAAAGTAATCAACTGTCCACTGAATATAAAAGCAATCAACTGTCCACTGAATATAAAAGTAATCAACTGTCCACTGAATATATAAGCAATCAACTGTCCACTGAATATAAAAGTAATCAACTGTCCACTGAATATAAAAACAATCAACTGTCCACTGAATATAAAAGCAATCAACTGTCCACTGAATATAAAAGCAATCAACTGTCCACTGAATATAAAAGCCAATCAACTGTCCACTGAATATAAAAGCAATCAACTGTCCACTGAATATAACAGCAATCAACTGTCCACTGAATATAAAAGCAATCAACTGTCCACTGAATATAAAAGCAATCAACTGTCCACTGAATATAAAAGCAATCAACTGTCCACTGAATATAAAAGCAATCAACTGTCCACTGAATATATAAGCAATCAACTGTCCACTGAATATAAAAGCAATCAACTGTCCACTGAATATATAAACAATCAACTGTCCACTGAATATAAAAGCAATCAACTGTCCACTGAATATATAAGCAATCAACTGTCCACTGAATATAAAAGCAATCAACTGTCCACTGAATATAAAAGCAATCAACTGTCCACTGAATATAAAAGCAATCAACTGTCCACTGAATATAAAAGTAATCAACTGTCCACTGAATATATAAGCAATCAACTGTCCACTGAATATAAAAGTAATCAACTGTCCACTGAATATAAAAGCAATCACTGTCCACTGAATATATAAGCAATCAACTGTCCACTGAATATAAAAGTAATCAACTGTCCACTGAATATAAAAGCAATCAACTGTCCACTGAATATAAAAGCAATCAACTGTCCACTGAATATAACAGCAATCAACTGTCCACTGAATATAAAAGCAATCAACTGTCCACTGAATATAAAAGCAATCAACTGTCCACTGAATATAAAAGCAATCAACTGTCCACTCAATATAAAAGCAATCAACTGTCCACTGAATATATAAGCAATCAACTGTCCACTGAATATAAAAGCAATCAACTGTCCACTGAATATATAAGCAATCAACTGTCCACTGAATATAAAAGCAATCAACTGTCCACTGAATATATAAGCAATCAACTGTCCAATGAATATAAAAGCAATCAACTGTCCACTGAATATAAAAGCAATCAACTGTCCACTGAATATATAAGCAATCAACTGTCCACTGAATATATAAGCAATCAACTGTCCACTGAATATAAAAGCAATCAACTGTCCACTGAATATATAAGCAATCAACTGTCCACTGAATATAAAAGCAATCAACTGTCCACTGAATATATAAGCAATCAACTGTCCACTGAATATAAAAGCAATCAACTGTCCACTGAATATAAAAGCAATCATCTGTCCACTGAATATAAAAGCAATCAACTGTCCTCTGAATATATAAGCAATCAACTGTCCACTGAATATAAAAGCAATCATCTGTCCACTGAATATAAAAGCAATCAACTGTCCACTGAATATATAAGCAATCAACTGTCCACTGAATATAAAAGCAATCAACTGTCCACTGAATATAAAAGCAATCAACTGTCCACTGAATATAAAAGCAATCATCTGTCCACTGAATATAAAAGCAATCAACTGTCCACTGAATATAAAAGCAATCAACTGTCCACTGAATATAACAGCAATCAACTGTCCACTGAATATAAAAGCAATCAACTGTCCACTGAATATAAAAGCAATCAACTGTCCACTGAATATATAAGCAATCAACTGTCCACTGAATATAAAAGCAATCAACTGTCCACTGAATATAAAAGCAATCAACTGTCCACTGAATATATAAGCAATCAACTGTCCACTGAATATAAAAGCAATCATCTGTCCACTGAATATAAAAGCAATCATCTGTCCACTGAATATAAAAGCAATCATCTGTCCACTGAATATAAAAGCAATCATCTGTCCACTGAATATAAAAGCAATCATCTGTCCACTGAATATATCAACACTTCGTTTATTTATAGGAGTTTTATTGTATGTTTTATGTATTATTATTTGTTTGTTTTATATAATTGAAAAAGGTGAAGACTATTGTTAATGGGGGGATTTATTTGCTTATATATTTTAACTGTTTATTATTTGTTTAGTTTCCACACTGGACCTCCATCAAGCTTAGAAAAACACACAAAGACCCCCTTCAAGATTTGTTTTTGCATTTTTCGGTGGAAAAATGTCATGGCCGAAGGCCCATTCCTCCTCGATATACAGGCTCGCAATCGTTCCCCGACACCTAATGGCACGAAAGGTCTGTATATTGTCAAAGAAATGGGACAAAAGGTCTTAGAATCGCCAAACAAATGGAACGAACGTCTCAAAATCTCAAAGGTAATGGGGCTAAACATGAGGGAGAAAAAGTAACTACCTCCCCCTTAAGAACGACAAGAACCAATCAACTGTCCACTGAATTAATCATAACTTCATTTATTTTTATTGATAATTGAAACAGTTGCCGATTATTCGATAATGTCATTGGCTGATATTCAATGTTCTAGGTCGCGGAACACGTCTAAAATATTTACATCCAATTAAGGGGAGATTGGCGTATTTATTTGATTATATATTTATAATATTATATTTCTAGTTTCCTCCCTAGACTTCCAACAAGCTGAACAAAAGACCCCCCCCCCCTCCCTCCTCCAAGATAAATGTGTACATTTTCGATACAAAAAATGACCCGACCGGAGGCCGATTTCTCTTAAATGACAGGCTCGCTATCGCTCGCCAGGAAAAAATCGACACCCAAATTGCATGAAAGGTCTTAATATTGGTAACAACATGGAATGACAGATCTTAAAATCGCTAAAAAAATGGTGAAACACTGACATACAATCTCAGAATTAACGAGGCTACACATGAGGGAGAAGGTTGTCATTGGCTGGCATTCAGTGTTCTGGGTCGCAAAACACGTCTAGATTATTTACACCCAATTACGACAGCAGAGAGACAGCGGTATATGATGAAATCATGGACTCAACCCCTTACGTACGGTCGCGCTACCTAAATGGCACGAAAGATCTTAATATTGACAAAGAAATGGGGAGAATGGTCTAAAAATCGCCAAACTAACGGAGCGAACGTCTTAAAATCTCAAAACTAATATGGTAAACATGAGGGAGAAGGAGATCCCAAAAAAGCGAGTGCCTCCCTTTAATGAACAGGGCATATAATTGCTTGCTATATCAGTATAGTTGATAACTTAAGATATAATGATGGGCTACTTGGTATTTCTCCACAGTAGTTATTTTCAATATACGAGAAGGCGTTTCTACATTATATTCTGGCTATTATTACACGATGTTATTCAGATTAGGAAGGGTATATGAAAGTCCAAGGGTTAATCGAGATAGTCTTTAGACCTTTTCACTCCTACAGATCCTTCCTGCAAAAATCGTGTCCTGATTACCAGGATTACCGTTAATAAACTATCAACACACGTCAAGCGGTTAAGTACTTGTCATTCCATAACATAATTACTTGCTATAATAGTATAATTCATAACTTAGGATACAATTATTTTAAGAAGATCCAAGATTAATTATACACAAATATATGGCTTAGAAGTCACGTTATGCTGATAAAAGATCACATAAACACCGCATGAAGGGCTTGCCTAGCTATGACCTGACACCACATGGATACAGCTCAAATAACTTCAGATTTTTCTTCTTAGGAAGAAAGATCTGAAGCTACAATAGAGAATAGAAACGAGAATGCAGTGATGCATTATATAATATATATATACCTGTATATATATATATATATATATATATATATATATATATATATATATATATATATATATGTTAACTAGTATAAAAATGAATAGATGCAGAGTAGACATAATTATGTAGTAACTACATGCAAATATAAAAGTATGAATCTCAATTGATATAGATATTATATAATATTATACACTATTTTCTATTTCCTCAATTGTTACGATCGGGTCTCGTATAAATCAGTGGCTCTTATACATTGGACTAGACTGGCATAAATGCAACAACGGAAACGCTAGATCCAACCCCTGATATATAATCCCGTCGAACAAAGAACACATATACCCTCCAGAGTTATATCTGCGATAGCGGGGTATCTTAACTCTCAGTATCTATGTGCTTCTACTATAGGCTGATGTTCTCTGAAACAGCCTATTGCCTATAACATATGGTTGCTTAGTTATGGTACACAAGGAAAAGATAGTTAACTTAATTAAATCACAAGAGTGATCTAATGCAAACAAGAAGAAGGTTTACTTAACGTTACTTTAATCAATAATATCTGTCACTCCTTTATGAAAGAAAGTGTTGTAAAGTCCTCAAGCACCGAACAAGGAATCTTCTGAATAATGTCGGATGCTACTAAGAAGAACGTATCGGAAATGGAACCACAAAATAGCAGGAGGCAGGACAATGCACGTGTAGGCTAAATACACAAAAAGGCTGGACCTATAATGTTATTGGACACAAGAATATTATAAGCGGTGCAACAGTAATAATGCTCGCCACGAAAAAGTAGTACTTCTATTAACAAAACCGGTCTATGCTGGTTGTGTCTCTCTACAGCAACCTAGACCTCAAAATGCTTGTGTAGAAATAATGGGTATGCATAAAAGAGTAGATGATCTAATCCAGCTAATGTCTACCCGGGTTAATAAAGTCTAGCTGGGATGCGCAAAGGTACAGAATTCTGGTGGAGCAAGGCAGCTCCTAGCCTAGTGTGGACCTTGGGTCTGTGCGGCCTGATTACGTTAATATGAAGGGGTGCTCTATTGAGGATTCTCGATCACAAGTATCGAGTATCCTCCTGGCGACCCTCAAAAGTAAAAGCAAATAGAGTTAGAACAGTGTTGGGTGGATTAGGCAAGCAGCCCTCAAGCACTACACAGTCTAAACTCCAAAGTACACAGACAAAAGATCCACCCAGGTAACCCACAGAATCTGTAGTGTCGTGCAGCTCAAAAGTAGCCTACACACAGTGAAAACACCAACAGCAAGGTACCTGATCCCTAGTCTAGCATTATTTAACCCTGTAGAAACATTAATGATTGATGGAGACAGTCCGAGCAATACAATCTCCCAAAAAGACAATGACTATCTTCAACCTTAGCCTAGTACATAAGAAATGTGAGATCCAGCATATAATACAGTCTGGCCACCAATTCAAGGTGTGGATGCAGGGAACCAGAGGGGGATTGATATTAATAAAAGGTGAGGAAGTAGTGGAAATGATAGAGGCAGTAGGAGAGAAAGATTCTAAGACAAGAGTGTGGAACAGTTCATGGGAGATGCTTAGAGTATGCTGTCTGGGACGGATCTGACAAGGATATTCCCATAGACCTGCTGGCTGGAGTCCCAGTTCGCAGGAATGGCACGAGGGCGCGCGACAGTCGCCCAGTAAGCAGCCGCCTAGTAGGCAGTGTTAGGCAGGAGGCAACGAATCCCGCGAGGCCTATGTAAGGGGGCCAGCCACGCGCCACACTCACCACCAAGTCACACCACCTGGTCTCTCTCTCTCTCTCTCCCGCTCGCCTTCCCATCATTCAACTACTTAACACAATACTTTCAATTGACTAAATAAAATAGAAAGGATTGTGACAGACGAAAATAAATAACAGTTCTGAACTGTCTGCAATACAAGCTTTCTCGAGAAGGAAAGTACACAATGATAGGTAGACTGTAGCTACATTCTCTGCCCTGGCGAGTCCTAGCGAGTAAGCCATGCGGTTCTGGGGGAAGCGGTGAGCGTCACACAATATAGATCAACAAGCTTAAAAAATACCCCAAAACCCCTCATTCGAGATAGATTTGTACAAATATCAGTAGAAATTTTTCTGCTTCCTTCTACATTGCAAGGTCGCTATCGCTCGTCAGGTAAAAACCGACACATAAATGGCACAAGAGGTCTTAAAATTGACAAAGCAATGGGACTAGAGTCTTAAAATTGCCAAGCCAATGGGGCGAACAAACTAATTAGGATAAACATGAGGGAGAAGTGGTCCAGAAAAATCCTTTAACTTAGAAAATAAACTAATTTATTGAACACAGGTGGATGGAAGGGATTACACCTTATACAAATCCTTACTGCTCACTTATGGGTGAAGCAGGTTGGTTGATGGACTAGCCATCTACCAATGTTGAAAAGTAATGCTAAAAATATACATGGAGGGCCTTGGAGTCGGACGGACCCTATATTAAGTGGTCAATGCTGTAAGTCTTCTTTCTCATGAAGGACAGGTCTGCTTGGGGGCATTTTGTGTATGGCCATTCTCATAAAGGAAAGTATGGCATCTGGCAATAGATAGTTGAAGAGCAGCGGAGAAAACTCCCAAGACTCTGTAGCGGCGTGGGTCAAGCCACAGCGGCATCCTGGAAATAGGAAGTCCAAACGTTGAGGTCCCAGGAGTGGCCACACAGGATAGCAACACTCCTATGATGCAAACAATGGAATGGGGAGGTGACGCGATGAACAATGACACCCGGCAGGAAGAAGATGCATGGTTAAGAGAAGAGGCGAGGATGGTGGACCTATCACAACCTCTAGAGGTTGAAGACTGCCCTGGGCACCGACGAGAAAGGTAGGGTCCGCGATGGAACCCCATAGAAGGCTGAAGATTGTGCAGGACTGAGTGCCGACCACCGTGGAGGCCATGTCCCTCCAACAGGCAAGCCATGTGTCTCAGGTCCAGGGAGGCGCTGGATCCCACCAACCAGAGAGGAACAAAGATGGCACACGGTGCAGAATCCGGCACAGACTGATGAACAGAAGATGACGAAGAATATGCAAGGCAGTATGAAGAAAGGGGATGAAGCCGCAGAATCAACGACACAGCAGACAGATACCGGGGCCAACTAAAGCACTCCCAAATATAACCAAAAATTCGCCAGACATCACAAGAACGTCTGCACACGACCGCGGTCAGACAGCTTCTCGCTAGCCGAATATTTCTATTTATACCGTTCAGGAGGCAAGAAGTTTCAGCGGAAGTAGGGTGTAAGAGGGTAGGGTCAACTTGAATTAAGGATGCCATATTGTTTCTATCTTACACTTTACCCCACAGCATGCCAGTATTTTTACACTGCATTGTTCAGCTTATATACCAAATATTATTCTATTTATACATATAGTTATCTCCCAATCTATCAAGCTCCATATAACAGAGGAGGTAAATCCCTGGGCGCCATATTGTTTCTGGCTCCCTGGACCGTATGTCGGCTCTCTTTATATAAAGTCACTCTAAACGAACTATCCTCCTTAGAAACTGGCCATAAGAGAGTTGCGAGCGTGCATTAGGCCCGCTCAAATGATCCTTAAGGAGTTTTAAATGAGAGCTGGAGCACAAAAGTCCCTGGAGTGATAATAGAGCGCATGTATAATGTAGTGGGCAAGAAAATTCACCACTTGCGAGTTTCAGGCTATTAGGAAATTGGAGACTTAAATGGATGTGGTTATGTCTATCTACCTATTGCCGGACGCTGTGATCCCCTAAGGGGTGGCCACGAACGAATCACCCCAATGCACCTCTGTCCCTAGTCATTTGACGCCCCTCCTCCCATCCAGCACCGCTTTCACGCATATACTTCTAAACTCCATCCTTCCGCCTCTCTCTTGGTTTACCTCTCCATCTTAGTTCTTCCACTTCATTCTCGTACACTCTGTCATTCTCTCGCTTCCCATACGTTCCACATGGCCAAACCATCTCAAGGTGTACCTTTTTCACACTTTCCAGCCAATCTACGTCCACACCACATTGCTATCGTACTTCCGCATTCGTCTGTCTATCCCTGCACGTAACTCTGCACGCACTTCTCAAGTAACTCATTTTCACCCCTCTCACTCTTGGTCCGAGTCTCTCCAACAACGTCCATGCTTCACTCCTGTATATCAATGTCGGGATTACTACACTATCATGCAAGGACTTCTTTACTTCTATGCTGATCACCCTATTTCGTATTACTGCTTTCAGCACTCCTACACCCCTCTTCCTCTGTTGCACCCTCTCCCACACTTCTTCATCCATACTCCCATCTTTACTCAACACACTGGCCAAATACTTAATTGAGCTGACATTCTCCATAGCCTGTCCGTTCAACCTCACGCTCTGTGACCCTTTTTAAAGACCATAACCTTACTCTTCCCAGCATTTACCTTCAGCTTCTGTTGTTCACACACTGTTCCAAACATATTTACCAGACCCTGCAACTTCCATTACTATCGCTCATCAGAACAGTATCGTCAGCAAACAGCAGTACAGGCAACTTCCACTTGTTTCCTTCCTAAGTACTTATCAGCGGTACACCAACATCCAATGCTCTTTCTTGAATTTCTATTATGACTCCATCTATATGTATATAGTAAACAGCCATGGGGACATCACACACCATTGCTATAACCCAACATTCAGATAAAAGAACTAGCTCTGTTCATTCTCCACACATACTGATGCATTTGCACCCTCATATATGCTCTTCACTGCTCTCAGCAACTTGCCATCTACTCTGTATATTCTCAGTATTTTCCACAAACCTTCTCTATCAACTTTGTCATAGGCTTTTTCCAAGTCGATAAAGGCTGCATACAACTTTTGTCTCTTCTCCAGATATTTTTCCACAACACATTTCAAGGCAATAATCTGGTCTAAATATCCTCTTCCCTACCTATACCCGCCCTGCTCGTCACCTACCCATTTCTCCGTTCTCGCTCTCACTCTCTTGATCACTAACCTACTGTACATCTTCCCTACTATGCTTAGAAGCCATATCCCCTGGTGATTACCACGCACTCCTCTATCCCCTTTACCCTTATACAGGGGGACTATTATGACTGTCTTCCAGTCATCAGGTGCACTCCCCTTCTCGCTTGCTAGTTTACACATTTTCCATACCCATTCGATCACTATCTCACCACCATACCTTAGTATTTCCCTACACACCCCATCTATTCCTGATGCTTTCCCCACCTTCACTCTTTTCAAGGCTTCACCCACTTTTGACCTGATCCCCACTTCCTCCTCCACTACTTCTCTTCTTCTTAGTGGTTATGAATTGGTCTATATATTTATATATATATATTTATTTTACAATTTCATCGCTAGATCTCCATCCATCAAGATTAAAAAAAACACCCCATAGATATCCTTCAAGATAAATGTATACATTTTTCGGTAGAAATATGTCCCGGTCAAAGGACGGTTTCTCCTAGAATTACAGGCTCGCTACCGCTCACCAGGAAAAAAGCGACGCCTACATTGTTATTTGTTCTATGTAGATGAGAGAGACAAAAGCAAAACTGTCTGTGACGAGTGCTTCCCCCAGAGTTGAAAGAGTGACAGGGCCAAAATCAAGGAATGTTCGAGCCAAAATGTCTAGACACACAAAGATTGAAGCAATATAAGTCATAGGATGAGGGAAAGATGGATTCAGGGAGAGAGTTACAGAGCTCAGCTGTTGAGTAGAAGAAAGATTGGGAGTATCATTTCACTCTTGGGTTGGAGAGTTGCACAGTAGAGGTGGGACGACCCTAAGCCCACCCACCCTCACACCCTAATCCACCTTATGAATGACCCCTCCCCACCATCCATCTCACGAACGACCCCGAGCCCCCACAACCAACGATCACGAGCCCCCTTCAACCCCATCATGAACGACCTCGACCCCCCCAACCCCCTCATGAACGACATCGAGCCCCCCCAACCCCCTCACGAATGATCACGAACCGCATCAACCCCCATACAAACAACAGCTCCCACCTCCTCCACACGAACGACACCGAGGCCCACCCCCTTCCCGAACAACCCCGAGTCCCCCATCCCCCATTACGACCAACCTCAACCCCCTTCCCCTCCAACGAAAATCCCCCACTTCCCCCTCTACCCCTTACAGAACTCCACAAAATGAAAATATCGGATTTTAAACGTTCATAGTTCCCTTTACTCATTCAGTAGCGGTGACGTCCTTTTCATTAAATTACTGACATCTATTACACGACTTTATTCAGCTTAGGAAGGATGTTTACCCATTGAAAAGCTACAGACCATTTCAATTAATCCTTTTAGTTACCATGCATCCTACATACGCTTCATAAAATCGTATAAATATAGCTGAACTGAAATATAAAACACGTCGCTGGTACAGAAAGGGTTCAATATTCAGAGTTCCCTTTAAAGGGGGATGGGTGCATTTATTTGCTTGTTTATTTATCTCTATAATTTGTTTTAGTTTCCTTCCTAGACCTTCATCAAACTTCAAAAAACACTCCCTAGACCCCCTCCTTCAAG
Organism: Paralithodes platypus; assembly: GCA_032716605.1. Classification (NCBI taxonomy): domain Eukaryota; kingdom Metazoa; phylum Arthropoda; class Malacostraca; order Decapoda; family Lithodidae; genus Paralithodes; species Paralithodes platypus. The sequence goes on along the minus strand of CM064533.1, from coordinate 11,391,646 downwards.
ATTAATTTGTTCATTTTTCGATAGAAAAATTTCCCGGCCACGGTTTCTCTTAAAATTACAGGCCCGCTATCGCTCGCCAGGGAAAAAATCGACACCTAAATGGCACGAAAGGTCTTGATATCGATAATGAAATGGGACGAAAGGTTTTAAAATTGCCAAACTAATGGGGCGAATGTCTTAAAATCTCAAAACTAACGGAGCTAAATATGAGGGAGAAGGGGGGGGCCAGAAAACGACCCATTCCCCCTTAATCGGAAAACCCAAACTAAGAGATCTTGTAAATAATTCAGTGAGAGTTGTTATTGCTTCAGACTTATAAATCAATCTTAAACTCGCCGTATCTGAAAACACCGCTGACAAAACTACTGAATATTTAACCCCTTCAGTACCGGTGCCGTCCTTTTTAACTATAATATTCTGGCTATTATTAGACGATTATATTGAGCTTAAATAGGGCCTCCAGCATTAACAAGCTTCTAACTATATCACTTAACCCTTTTCACTACAACAGATCCTTCTAAAACTGCACAACATCGTCTAAATATAGCTAGAATATAAATAATAAGACGTCGCCGGACGCCGGTACAGAAGGGGTTAACCCCTCTTGTACCGGCGACGTTAAAAACAAAATCTTGCTATATATAGACGGTTTTCTGCAGATTAAGAAGGATCTGTTCTGCTTGCTGGATTCTATTATACGATTATATTCAGTTTAGGAAAGGTATATGGTTAAAAAGTGCAAACTGAGATAGATCTTGACCCCTTAATTCCCACAGATCCTTCCTAAGCTGCACAACAAACGTCTAATGATAACCAGAATAAACTGTCAAAACGCGGCGTAATCCTCAAAGGGTTAAGGCTTTCTATTTGTATTAACCAATTTGATGTTAGTTTGTTTCGGTTTAATCCTTAGAGAACACAAATGAAAAATGAATGAAACATTTCTGATATTTGATTTTCGGTGTGAGCATCCTGGGTTCGAATCCACGGACTGCCACATGTGTTTGTAAATTTCATTAATCGATTTTAGGAGTATAGTTGGTTGTTGGAAGGAACATAATAATTTAAAAAATCAAATTTATATCAATGTTTAAAATATGGAGTCACTTAAGCACTTCAAAAACATGGAAAAAAAGGAAATTTAAATAGGATCATTATATCTAACATGTGTCATATTCAATAGGCATTTGCTTAATTAGAATTTAAATAGGATCATTATATCTAACATGTATCATATTCAATAGGCATTTGCTTAATTAGAATTTAAATAGGATCATTATATCTAACATGTATCATATTCAATAGGCATTTGCTTAATTAGAATTTAAATAGGATCATTATATCTAAAATGTATCATATTCAATAGGCATTTGCTTAATTAGAATTTAAATAGGATCATTATATCTAAAATGTATCATATTCAATAGGCATTTGCTTAATTAGATTTAAATAGGATCATTATATCTAAAATGTATCATATTCAATAGGCATTTGCTTAATTAGAATTTAAATAGGATCATTATATCTAAAATGTATCATATTCAATAGGCATTTGCTTAATTAGAATTTAAATAGGATCATTATATCTAAAATGTATCATATTCAATAGGCATTTGCTTAATTAGAATTTAAATAGGATCATTATATCTAAAATGTATCATATTCAATAGGCATTTGCTTAATTAGAATTTAAATAGGATCATTATATCTAAAATGTATCATATTCAATAGGCATTTGCTTAATTAGAATTTAAATAGGATCATTATATCTAACATGTATCATATTCAATAGGCATTTGCTTAATTAGAATTTAAATAGGATCATTATATCTAAAATGTATCATATTCAATAGGCATTTGCTTAATTAGAATTTAAATAGGATCATTATATCTAAAATGTATCATATTCAATAGGCATTTGCTTAATTAGAATTTAAATAGGATCATTATATCTAACATGTATCATATTCAATAGGCATTTGCTTAATTAGAATTTAAATAGGATCATTATATCTAACATGTATCATATTCAATAGGCATTTGCTTAATTAGAATTTAAATAGGATCATTATATCTAAAATGTATCATATTCAATAGGCATTTGCTTAATTAGAATTTAAATAGGATCATTATATCTAAAATGTATCATATTCAATAGGCATTTGCTTAATTAGAATTTAAATAGGATCATTATATCTAAAATGTATCATATTCAATAGGCATTTGCTTAATTAGAATTTAAATAGGATCATTATATCTAACATGTATCATATTCAATAGGCATTTGCTTAATTAGAATTTAAATAGGATCATTATATCTAACATGTATCATATTCAATAGGCATTTGCTTAATTAGAATTTAAATAGGATCATTATATCTAAAATGTATCATATTCAATAGGCATTTGCTTAATTAGAATTTAAATAGGATCATTATATCTAAAATGTATCATATTCAATAGGCATTTGCTTAATTAGAATTTAAATAGGATCATTATATCTAAAATGTATCATATTCAATAGGCATTTGCTTAATTAGAATTTAAATAGGATCATTATATCTAAAATGTATCATATTCAATAGGCATTTGCTTAATTAGAATTTAAATAGGATCATTATATCTAAAATGTATCATATTCAATAGGCATTTGCTTAATTAGAATTTAAATAGGATCATTATATCTAAAATGTATCATATTCAATAGGCATTTGCTTAATTAGAATTTAAATAGGATCATTATATCTAAAATGTATCATATTCAATAGGCATTTGCTTAATTAGAATTTAAATAGGATCATTATATCTAACATGTATCATATTCAATAGGCATTTGCTTAATTAGAATTTAAATAGGATCATTATATCTAACATGTATCATATTCAATAGGCATTTGCTTAATTAGAATTTAAATAGGATCATTATCTAACATGTATCATATTCAATAGGCATTTGCTTAATTAGAATTTAAATAGGATCATTATATCTAACATGTATCATATTCAATAGGCATTTGCTTAATTAGAATTTAAATAGGATCATTATATCTAAAATGTATCATATTCAATAGGCATTTGCTTAATTAGAATTTCCCCCTTTCCAGTGGCTCATCAGACATTAATGGGAATTAATGTGGTTCTTTTTGAATGATTATCAATTATGCGTAAGCAGAGTGGGATCGCGCACAAAGATCCCACCAGTATACTGTGAATCTCCAGCCAGTTTCTCTGTCAAAGTCCGTCCGAAATTCCTCCTAAAGTACCGTTCGATGGATTTTCAACAAACTTCCAAGGTATATACATTTGATTAATGCGAAGGTCAGTCAAAAAGTACATTTTAAATTTGACCTAAAGGTTAAGGTCAGAGATCGAAGTTAACAATATGGTCAATAGTTCATATATATATTTTTTTAAACTGAAATGTCTTAAATTTCATTAAACAAATTACTGGTAACTTTGATACTTTAGTGACCAAATTACAAATAAATACTCTAAAGGGTAAGGTCAAAGGAAAAACAAGGTTTGTCGTAGTATTTCTTATAATAACGGTTAGATTCTAACGGTTTACCATGTATATTCCAAATACCTAGTCCTAAGTCATAAAATAAACTTAATTTGAATTACGCCATATTCATAACGCTAGAAAATGCTAAAATTAGTGTTATGGTAACTAACATTTTAATACATATTCCAATTGTTAAGGTAAAAGGTTAATATGAAAATAATCATATATATACCGGGTATATATATATATATATATATATATATATATATATATATACGTATATACCAAAAAGATTAAACACCAATTTCAGATTTCTAGGTCGCAGAGTTGGTTTGCATTTTAGTTTAGTTTATTCATGTATTTATTTATTGAAAATGCGAAAAATTAACATTACTTTATTTTGTTTCCCCCCCCCCCCCCACCCCCGACTCAATCTAAGTAAATAAATAAAGATAAATAAATAAATGCATATACCCTGCCTCCACAACCCCATTCAACCTAAGTGTGTAATATTCTTTTGATAGAGAATGTCCTGCCCAAAGGCCAGTTTTCCAAAATTGCAGGTTCCCTGTCTCTAGCCTAGAAAATTACCGACACCTGAATGAGGCGAACGTCTTATTGTCACCAAACTAATGGGACTAATCGTCAAAATAATTAGGCAAAACAGGGGTGGTCCAAAAAGAGCACTCCCGGCTAGATAGTGTTACTCCATACTAAAAAAGGACGTCACCGGCACTGAATGGGTTAACCATAATCATCATTATTATCACTACAAACCCCAGTATACCATATAATGTAAGTAATATCGATCTCTAGTGGTGAACAAGCTAGTAGTATAATGAAGTAGTAATTGTAGTATTCATAGTCAATGTAGTATATGAATAAGTAGAAGTAGTTATTTAGTAATAGTAGTCAAACAAGCAATAAATGTAATATAAAAAGTAATACTAGTCAATCAATCCATCCAGTATTATTATTATCATTATTATTAGTTTTATTAATCGTTTTTGTATCATTATTATTATTACCCATCCAATCGCAGCGACAGCTACTAGCCGTCAGTAGATAAGTCACTCCCCAGTCCCAGCGACGGCTAGGAGCCGTCAGTAATGTACTTTCCTTGTAACTGCCTGTACTAGGCTGTACCTGGTACCACGACCGTTTGAGCACTGCTCTCGATATGGCAACACTTCTCAGCTTATATAAGACCCACTGAAGGATGGGAGACCCAGTCCTGCTTCATCTCTTGAGGTGGAAAGTTGTTCAATCTTGCCATTTTGGGCACAGTGCTTGGGACTGCAGGGGACTTATAATACTGTATCCTATGGTAGAGTACAGGTTAATATTAGTAGTAGCGGTAGTATAATAACCACTATAATCAATTCCATCACTATCAACCCCTAGACTCCAAATCCACACAAACATATATCTCCCAAAAGCTTCCCCTCCTCAATTTTGTAAGGTATAGGAATAAGTAGTAATAGTGATTTAGTAGTAGTAGTAGTATATAGTAGTAGTTGTAAAGATAGTATAATAACCACCCTAATCAGTTCCATCACTATCAACCCCTAGGCTCCAAATCCACACAAAAAATATATCTCTCCCCAAAACTCCCCCTCCTCAATTTCGTAAGGTGTCAAACCCAACCCATCTCATTCCCCGTAGAGTTATGGAGCTTATTAGGGTTGGCCACACTTTTTCACCTTTTCCTAGTTTGATAATAGAGGCTGGTTTTCCTTTTTTCATCATATAGGCTAATGTTCCCGTTATTCTTCTGTGTTCATAGTATGGCCTGATGTTCACGTTATTCTTCTGTGTTCATAGTATGGCCTGATGTTCCCGTTATTCTTCTGTGTTCATAGTATGGCCTGATGTTCCCGTTATTCTTCTGTGTTCATAGTATGGCCTGATGTTCCCGTTATTCTTCTGTGTTCATAGTATGGCCTGATGTTCCCGTTATTCTTCTGTGTTCATAGTATGGCCTGATGTTCCCGTTATTCTTCTGTGTTCATAGTATGGCCTGATGTTCCCGTTATTCTTCTGTGTTCATAGTATGGCCTGATGTTCCCGTTATTCTTCTGTGTTCATAGTATGGCCTGATGTTCCCGTTATTCTTCTGTGTTCATAGTATGGCCTGATGTTCCCGTTATTCTTCTGTGTTCATAGTATGGCCTGATGTTCCCGTTATTCTTCTGTGTTCATAGTATGGCCTGATGTTCCCGTTATTCTTCTGTGTTCATAGTATGGCCTGATGTTCCCGTTATTCTTCTGTGTTCATAGTATGGCCTGATGTTCCCGTTATTCTTCTGTGTTCATAGTATGGCCTGATGTTCCCGTTATTCTTCTGTGTTCATAGTATGGCCTGATGTTCCCGTTATTCTTCTGTGTTCATAGTATGGCCTGATGTTCCCGTTATTCTTCTGTGTTCATAGTATGGCCTGATGTTCCCGTTATTCTTCTGTGTTCATAGTATGGCCTGATGTTCCCGTTATTCTTCTGTGTTCATAGTATGGCCTGATGTTCCCGTTATTCTTCTGTGTTCATAGTATGGCCTGATGTTCCCGTTATTCTTCTGTGTTCATAGTATGGCCTGATGTTCCCGTTATTCTTCTGTGTTCATAGTATGGCCTGATGTTCCCGTTATTCTTCTGTGTTCATAGTATGGCCTGATGTTCCCGTTATTCTTCTGTGTTCATAGTATGGCCTGATGTTCCCGTTATTCTTCTGTGTTCATAGTATGGCCTGATGTTCCCGTTATTCTTCTGTGTTCATAGTATGGCCTGATGTTCCCGTTATTCTTCTGTGTTCATAGTATGGCCTGATGTTCCCGTTATTCTTCTGTGTTCATAGTATGGCCTGATGTTCCCGTTATTCTTCTGTGTTCATAGTATGGCCTGATGTTCCCGTTATTCTTCTGTGTTCATAGTATGGCCTGATGTTCCCGTTATTCTTCTGTGTTCATAGTATGGCCTGATGTTCCCGTTATTCTTCTGTGTTCATAGTATGGCCTGATGTTCCCGTTATTCTTCTGTGTTCATAGTATGGCCTGATGTTCCCGTTATTCTTCTGTGTTCATAGTATGGCCTGATGTTCCCGTTATTCTTCTGTGTTCATAGTATGGCCTGATGTTCCCGTTATTCTTCTGTGTTCATAGTATGGCCTGATGTTCCCGTTATTCTTCTGTGTTCATAGTATGGCCTGATGTTCCCGTTATTCTTCTGTGTTCATAGTATGGCCTGATGTTCCCGTTATTCTTCTGTGTTCATAGTATGGCCTGATGTTCCCGTTATTCTTCTGTGTTCATAGTATGGCCTGATGTTCCCGTTATTCTTCTGTGTTCATAGTATGGCCTGATGTTCCCGTTATTCTTCTGTGTTCATAGTATGGCCTGATGTTCCCGTTATTCTTCTGTGTTCATAGTATGGCCTGATGTTCCCGTTATTCTTCTGTGTTCATAGTATGGCCTGATGTTCCCGTTATTCTTCTGTGTTCATAGTATGGCCTGATGTTCACGTTTTCTTCTGGTTTCCTAGCTCTATAATGGAGGCTGATTTTCCTTTTTTGTTTTTAAGTTTAATAAAAGAGACTGATATTATATTTTTCTTCCGTTTCACTAATTATATAATAAGACTGATTTTCACGTTTTCCTTCTGCTTTCCTAGTTTTAAAAAATGACACTGAGTTTCACGCTTCCTCCCTTTATACCTAGCTATCTTAATTTCCTGATTTTTAAAAAATATCCTCCATTCCATTTCAAGGTTGTGAAATTCAGAAGAGTTACGATTTAATTTGGTTTCCATTTTTTTGGATTTTGAGTTTGAATCACGGAATTATGAAAAAAAATATATTTGTGCGTGTGTGTGTGTGTGTGTGTGTGAGTATGTATGTACGTGTGTGTGTGTGTGTATGTGTGTATAAATAACCTACATTTATGATAATGGATATATAATGAACCCATAAGTCATAACCATTCTCTTACTGCTCTCGATTATCGAAATTGTTCTAATTAATGATTATCAATGCAGTTATTAAATATATCCCTTGTAGTTGGAAATAATTGCATCAATATATACCAATATATTTACCTCCGCCAACGAAGTAATACGAGGTTATGTTTTTGCCTTCGCTTGTTTGTTTATCTGTAAACGTGGTATCTGGAAAAGTTAAGCGGCAAGTAAGAGGTGATTCAATTTTGGAGGCTATCGGTAGAGCGCATACCTCCGCCCGAGTGCCCCTCTACTTCTGTATGCATTCATTCTATTCCTCCCCCTCCCCCCCTCTCTCTCTCTCATATTCTAGTGTGTTATTAACGTCCCATACCTACCTCCTTCCTTCCCCTTGTACCACTTCTTACCTTACACTACACACACACAGTCATTCACTTATTATCTCACTCTCACACACTCACTCTAGCACTAATTCACACTTACTCTTTCACACTCTCGCGCACACACACACATGTACATACACTCACGCTCTCTCTCTCTCTCTTCTACCTAGCACCATGAATCACTAACCACCCACCCAGAAGTTCACTACTACCAACACAATAACACATTATCGATCTGTCTTTCATATTCAGACCATTCCCCCTTATACCAGCCGGGGAGAGGGTAACCTATCAGAGTAGAGCAGCCTCCTATATTGCCATCCACTATGGTATGACAGTCAACAAGTCAATTTAATACTATTTGGTCAGAGTGGGGTATTTTTGGATCTTCCCTGTTTCGCTCCATTAGTTTGTATATTTTCAGACGTGTCCCCTCATTAGTATGTCGATAATAAGACGCTTCCTTCAACTCAGGTGCCAATTTTTTGTTTTTCCGGGCGAACAATAGCGACCTTGGACTAAGAAATATACCTTTGACAGGGACATATATCTATCGAAACACACATTTAGCTTGAAAGTGGTAGGGTGGGCCTTTTTTTTTTAGTTTGAAGGAAGTCTGGGAAGGCGTTTTGTTAATCTAGGTGAACAACTAAATTACATAGCTCGAAAATGTCAAAAGCGAGCAACATTTTCATTATTAATAAACAAAACATCATAACGACATCGACCTGCCACTCACATTCAACCCATTCCCCCTTGTACCAATCAAGGAGTATATGATCTTCGAGAGTACAGCAGGATCTTGTATTCCCAGGTATGCCATAGTCAATAAGTCAGTTTAACACTATCTGGTCCGACGCCTTGGGGGTTAGGCCTATTATATTATGTATAATTATTGTTGAGGATTTTGCTTCCGTTTGTAATTTTTGAGCGATGTATTTTAGTTTGTTCCTTAAGCCGGTATCACACGAGCGCTTTTTCCCTCAACATTTATCCTCAACACTGGTCTGGCAGCTTATGAGGTCAACATATATACTATTTCGGTCACCTAAGCTCATCTACCATCAGTCTAGTTTCCGATACCAGTGTAAAATTGTCCAGAAATGTTGCCAGAAAAATGTTGATCATCGAATGTTGACTATAAAAGCTCTCGTGTGATACCGGCTTAAGGCCAACAAAAAACACCTTCCCTGACTGTCTTCAAACTAAAAAAATGCCCACTCAGACCCCATCCAACCTAAATTTTTACATTTTGCGATAAAAATGTCCTGGCCGAAGGCCAATTTCTCCTCACTTACAGGCTCGCTATCGTTCGTCCAGAAACAAATCGGTACCTGTATGGAATGCAGCGTCTTATTATCGCACCCGCATGGGATGCAGCGTCTTATTATCGCAGCCGCATGGGATGCAGCGTCTTATTATCGCACCCGTATGGGATGCACCGTCTTATTATCGCACCCGCATGGGATGCAGCGTCTTATTATCGCACCCGTATGGGATGCAGCGTCTTATTATCGCACCCGCATGGGATGCAGCGTCTTATTATCGCACCCGTATGGGATGCAGCGTCTTATTATCGCACCCGCATGGGATGCAGCGTCTTATTATCGCACCCGCATGGGATGCAGCGTCTTATTATCGCACCCGCATGGGATGCAGCGTCTTATTATCGCACCAGCATGGGATGCAGCGTCTTATTATCGGCACCCGCATGGGATGCAGCGTATTATTATCGCAAAATGAATGCGTGAAGTGTCTCAGTATCGCCAAACTAATGGGGACAAACGTCAAATCTTCAATCTAATGGAGCGAAACAGGTGAGATCCAAAAAGGTCTCCTTCGGATCAAATAGATTTAATAGTTACTCAAGGTTGTTTTAAACTCTTTATTGTGTGACCTACTTAATAAGATGTATACAAATCCTCAAATTACACTGAATATGGCGTCATCATATTGAAGAGGTTAAGTATATTTCACACTAAAGCCGGTATCACACAAGAGCTTTTATAGTCAACATTCGATGATCAAAAAATTTCTGGCAACATATCTGGACTCTTTTACACTGGTATCGGAAACTAGACTGATGGTAGATGAGCTTAGGTGACCGAAATCGTATAAATGTTGACCTCATAAGCTGCCAGACCAGTGCTAAGGATAAATGTTGAGTGAAAAAGTGCTCGTGTGATACCGGCTTAAAACCGGTGTGACAACAAGCACTGTAGCGACAGATGTATGGAAGCCACGGTATCCGAGTCAAAAGTAGCAAGAATCCAGTCAAATATCTGACAATTTTCACTGTCATTAGGTTTCTATTTAGTATCTTAGATATCTAACTAATCGTGTACAGTTTAATTTAATATACGAACATACAATGAAGTAAATCAAAATAAATAAAACAAACTTTTAGCAGATTCAATGCTCCGATAAATTTGTAGCCGGTAAGCCTAACCTGCTCGTGTGGCGCTAGCTTAGAGAAAAATCTGTTTAATTATTGTTTTCCTCTCTATACTAGCTCTATATTAAACTTAAGAAAATACACCTAAGACCCCTCCTCTGAAAACAAATGTGTATATTTTTCGGTACACAAATGTCCCGGTCTAACGCCTTTTCCTCCTAAACTGCAGGCTCGCTAACACTCGTCAGGAAAAGATCGACACCTAAATAGCACGGAAGGTGTTGAAATTAACAAACTGAGGCGAACAGTCTTACAATAGCCAAACTAATGGGGGTGAAAGTCGTTTAATCTCAATACTAATGGGGCTAAACATGAGAGAGGAAGAAGCTCCAGATAAAAGCAGCCCCTTAAATGAACAACTAAAATATCAATGTTACTGACAGGAGCCGACCTTTGCCCTTAATTAGTTTTCAGATGTTAAGATGTTTGCCCCATTAGTTAGTCAATTTTAAGACCTTTTGCCCCATTTCTTCGTCAATATTTAGACCTTTCGTGCTATTTAGGTGTCGATTTTTTCCCTGGCGAACGATAGTGAGCCTGTAATGTTGGAAGAACCGGCCTTTGGCCGGAACATTTTCCTACCGGAAAATGTACAAATTGATCTAGAAGGGGGATCTAATGGATGTTTTTTTAAATTTGATGGAGGTCTAGGGAGGAAACTAGAAAAATAATGAATACATGCAAAAATCGCCCAAAAAGTTAACCATATCCCCTTAACTTGACGATCGATGCCCGTGGTAAAAGTAAACAGTGGGTATCAACTGTTTTGACACACTGAGTTTATGGGAGGCAGACCGGTTTTCTGGACCCCCTTCTCCCTCATGTTTAGCCCCACTAGTTTTGAGATTTTAAGACGTTCGTCACATCAGTTTGGCGATTTTTACACCTTTCGACCCATTTCGTTGTAAATTTCAAGCCCTTTCGTGCCATTTAGGTGTCGATTATATCCGGGCGAGCGATAGCGAGCCTGCAGTTTTAAGAGGAATCGGCCTTCGGCCAGGACATTTTTCTACCGAAAAATTTACAAATTTATCTTGAAGGGGGGTCTAGGGGGTGTTTTTCTTAGCTTGATGGAGGTCTAGGGAGGAAACTAAAAACATGAATTATTAGACCAAACAAACGGCCAACCTCCCCTTAAACCAGAACCGTTGAGCCACAAAGACGGCGTACGGTTTCATAATTCATCGTTGTATTTGGACCGTAAAGCGACTACTACGGTACAGTCACGGCCATAAATCGTGTGTTACCTCCATACATGTATTATCGATACTGTTTATTATCTCTCATATCAATAGCCATAAAGGTCCTTAAGGGGAGATGGGCCGTTTGTTTGGTCTATTAATTCATGTATGCATATATTTTTTTTAGTTTCCTCCCTAGACCTACATCACATTTTATAAAACATTTATTAGATCCCCCTTCTAGATTAATTTGTACATTTTTCGGTAGTAAAATGTAACGGCCGAAGGCCGGTTCTTCCAACATTACAGGCTCACTATCGTTTGCCAGGGAAAAAATCGACACCTAAATAGCACGAAAGGTCTAAATATTGAATACGAAATGGGGCGAAAGGTCTTAAAATCAACTAACTAATGGGGCAAACATCTTAACATCTGAAAACTAATGGGACTAAACATGAGGGAGAAAGTGGTCCAGAAAACCGGCCCATCCACCCTTAAGGGGAGATTTTCACTTAAGGGATTTTTTCGAACCTCCTCCTCCCTCATGTTCTGCACTATTAGTTTTGAGATTTAAAGACGTTCACCCAGTTATTTTGACGATTTTAAAACATTCCGCCCAATTTCTGTCAATTTTAAGACCTCTCGTGCCATTTAGGTGTCGATTTTTTCCTGGCGAGCGACAGCAAGCCTGTAATTTAGGAGGAACCAGCCTCCGGAAAATTTACAAATTGATATCGAAAAGGGAACGGGGGTATTTTTCAAAAGTTTGGGAGGTCTAGGGAGGAAACTAAAAAATATATGAACATGTAAATAAATAGACCCCCAAAAATAACCACTGTCCCCTTAACCACTTGCGAGTTTCAGGTTATAAGGAAGTTGGAGCCGTAAACATCGATATCCAACAGAAATGCAATGATAATGTAGTTATCTAATGGATAGGAACTACAGTATGTTGAATGTTATTGTATGCGTTTATAAATGTACTACAACCGTATTATAGCTGGTAATTCTGCTAAATATCCACGTCTACGGCTCCAACTTCATTATAACCTGAAACTCTGATATTATGCAGCTTATGAAGGTTCTGTGGTAGTTAAAAGGGTTGGTCTAGATAGTTTGAAGCCTGATACATGGTTAGAGATCCTTCGTAAACTGAATAAAATGGTTTAATAGGTGCCAGAATATGATGAAAAAGGACATCCCTCGTACTGTTTGGGTTCGTATCGATGTCTACAGCTCCAACTTCCTTATAGCCTGAAACTCGCAAGGGATCAATTGAATATAAAAGCATACCCACCACCAAATATCAACCCATCAGTTAATACTAGCTAACAAAGGCCAAACTCAGTCATCACTACACCACAGCATTTAAGCTTGGACACTCGTCCTGAGTGTCGGAGGTTCGAGTCTGAATGAGAGTATTGTTACGTCCTGGGATATATAAACACTGGGCTCTTTCTATTGGACTAGGTATGCGGCAACAAGCAACAATGGAAAACGCTAGATCCAACCCTTATCTATAAACCCAGGCAACAAACCACCCTAAACCGTCAAGAGTCCTGCCTGGACAACGAGGTATCCTATGACTCGGTTACAGGGTGCACGCACTATAGGCTGCTGATAGTCAAGCAGGCTATATAAAAGATCACACAATTAAGTTGACTTAAAGCTTCAAGGAAAAGATAGAAAACGGAATTAAATTGCAGAAACAATTTAATAACAAACTAGAAGAAAGTACATTTAACGTTACGTTAATTAATACAACTAATCACCCCTGCGTGAAAGAAGGTGAAAGCAAACAGTCCTCAAAACATCGCACCTTTAGACAAGATGCGGGTATCTAAACTGCATGCGGCTACTGTAGGATCTGATGCTTAACAAAGAAAGTACGTTACGGATTTAGAGAACTCTTAACTCATAAGCAGGAATAAAAACAAGTGATAGGCCATACAGTGTATAATGGCATAGGTATAATTAAATAAAGGCAGCAACTCGCAACATAACCACATACAGGTGTGCTTCTCACTCTTGGTCAGGCAAGCCTGCTCGGACAGAGTCTCTAAGCCACACCCTGACTCACAATGCTCACAAAAACGGTAAACTGTGGCACAATAACAAGCATACAGAGATAATAAACCCCTAACTGTTAATCTGCCAGGTGGCAGAGGTCTAGCCGGAAGGATATAGGCTTCGGATACCCGGGCTGAGCCACCTGCTCTAGCCTAGGGACGTTCCCAAGTCTGTGCGCCAAATTACTCTAATTGAAAGGGTGCTCTCTTGAGAGACTCAGATCGCAAGTATCTGACTCTCTCCTGGCGGCCCTAAAACAAAAGCAAGACGTGCTAGCACAGTGCTGAGTGGACTAGGCAAGGGCCCTCACACAACACAACACTAGACACACAGGGACACAGACAAGAAAATGCCCCCAGACTCCCACGGGTATCCTAGTAAAGTCGTGCGGGTCCACAGGACTCGCACCAGCAGACTTTACTTAAAGGATCGCAAAAAGCCTCCCCTCCGGTCTAGCCCCTGCTAACCTGACACAAGAACACACTAGCAAGCATGAAACCACCAAATATGAGACAACAAAAAAGCTTCCTAGGTCTCATTAACAATTACATCTCTGCATAAGGCCCAAAATCCTATTTAGTTATCTGAGAGCTCGTCGTTAATACAATAATAGATATAAGGTCTATCAAGGGGATGGGATAATTAAATAGATTGGTGAAGTAGTGGAAAGAAGGTATACAAAGTAAGAGAGAAAGTTTCTAAGTGGGGTTGAGAGGGATAGATATCAAGGGGGTCCGAAGGGAAGGGTACGACAGTGAGGTGAGCTCTGAGTCTTGAATCTGTCTGGACCCCACCCTAGGCATACAAAATACATCCCAGGCTTGGCAACACTCAACACAGTTGCCGGGTCAAAATCCTCTACCCCGTGCGTGAGTCGAAACTAAGCCTAACGTTGCAATCAAATGCATATGGCAACGCTTCAGGCTCGTCCCAAGCTGGCAAGCGAAGCAACGTCCCAAGCCGGTCTCTCTCTCTCCTGCTCGTCTCCTCCCACTCTCACTAGACTTACATCTTATATATTATAATGAAACAATCAACTATCGAGAATAAAATATACTAAGATGCGTTGGTTAAGAATAAGGGCAGCTACAAGCTGTGAAACAACATAAGAATATCCCAGACATTAGTTACGTTGTCGTAGGATATATACTAAGGAAAAGCCTGCCGGCCGGCTGCCGCCAGCCGGTTTCTAAACGGCTGGGCAGCCGACACGCGCGCATGCCCGCACGTGGCTACTATGCAGAAGCGTCACAGTATAAAAATTAAATAAATTATATATATATATATATATATATAATCGATATTTTCAATGATCAGTGGTACTAAAACTCCTCTTCCTGGGATGACTAATATTTCTGCTCCCTCTGTATTCCCAGATGACTCTGATTCCCCCCAGCTGTCTGTCTCCAGCCGATCTCACCCTCCACCAGTCGCCTCGCTCCCCTGCACCCAATAAGGAGGACTCGAGGAAAATTTGACCTCCGGCAGTTCACGCTTCAGTTTATCCAAATGCTCTGGATTTACTAATATCTGCTCGGGGCGGGTTCGTCTTATTTTTTATTAAGGTATGAATTATGATCAAAGGTTTCCATACTATATATATATATATATATATATATATATATATATATATATATATATATATATATATATATATACGAGGGAAGCTAAGAAATGTCATTAATATATAGTACATAATATTTACATACGTGTATATAGGTGCACGTATAAAATTCAAGTATTTGTTCAGAAGGCAGATGTGATATCTTATATATACTATCTGTATATTATAATAGTTAACCCTGTCTGATTCGAGGGAGGTATTTTTGGATATATATATATATATATATATATATATATATATATATATATATATATATATACATAGGCTATATTGCAAGACGCCGTGATCCCGAAAGGGGTGGCCACCAACGAAACGCCCCCATGCATCTCTGCCCCCAGTCAGTCGACGTCCCTCCTCCCATTCATCACCGCTTTCATGTATATACTGTATATACTGTATACCGGTATATGCTTCTTAACTCCATCCTCCCAACTCTCTCTTGGTTTACCTCTCTCTCTCTGTCCTTCCACTTCACTCTCGCACACTCTCTTAGTCATTATCTTGCTTCCCATACATTCCACATGGCCGAACCATCTCAAGGTGTTTATTTTCACAATTTCCAGCACATCTACATCCACTTCACACCATTCTCGTACTTCCTCATTCATCTGTCTATCCCTCCATGTAACTCTGCACGCACTTCTCAAGTAACTCATTTCCACCCCTCCTACTCTTGGTTTGTGTCTCTCCACGTAAGTCAATGTCGGTATTACCACACTGTCATGCAAGGACTTCTTTACTTCCATGCTGACCACCCTATTTCTTGTTACTGCTTTCAGCGTTCATACAACCCTTTTCTCCTGTTGCACCCTCTCCCGCATTTCTTCATCTATTCTCCCATACCTTGGCATACTGCCAAAATACTTAAATTAGCTGACATATATATATATTACAGAACGGTCGCTAAACATTTCCCCATAGGGAATTCGTGTGTATTTGGAAGAGAGAGCTGAATAATCTATTTTTATATATTTCACTCCAACACCAAACACCTCCCAACAAAATGAATGAAAGCAAGCATGTGATCCACCGGGATTCGAACCTGGGTTACCACATACAGATGCAGATCAATTATATAGGAATACCCTATGAGCAATACACCGGAATTCCCTATGGAGAAATGTTTCGCGACCACTCTGTATATATATATATTGTATATATATATATATATATATATATATATATATCATAAATCATAAATACCCTTAATCTATCCTTACCATAATCAAACATACCTTAACCTAACCTAGTAACCTAACCCCGCTGATGGGCTACTCAGCGGGGGGGGGGGGGGGATTAATATATCCTTTACAATAAATATCCGACGCTCTACACATAAACAGCAATACATTATGATATATAAGAAGAAATATCAATGGGCCTGCATAAATTAACCTACTCCCAAACTCCTCTATTGTGTTGCCTATCGATTATTGTACTTATTCCGGCCCTCCCACGGTCTGCCTGCTTCAAGATTCATATAGCAATCATCTACCACCAGTGATCCCCCTCCTCGTATGACCTCCAGATCACATACCGCTAGTTACGGTCAAATTCTAGCAATGGCTTCAAATTGCATTTTTGTTTTTGCATAATTATATTCTTTTTTAATTCCCTAGTTTTCCTTCATATTTAATGTTTTGTGATAATAATAATTGGTGCAATTTAGTTATTTATTAGCCTAACCTAAAATCCTCATGTGATTGATGTTATACTGTAGGTGAAATTTATAAATCTGATAAAACAATACTATACCTAAACAAAGCAACACAGACAGAGATAGGAGTGACTAGTGGCAGCAGACAAGGTTGTAATGGTTCAACTGCACTTTTCGGTATGGTGACATATTGTACTTATCCACTTAACCCCTTCATAACCGAGTCGTCTTTTCCATTGTATTCTGGCTATGATTAGACAGTTTTATTTAGCTTAGGAAGGACATGAAGCAATTAAAAGGCTTCAAAGTATCTCGAGTCAGGGTGACTCGAGATACTTTAACTACCACAGATCCTACCTAAGCTATATATAACTCTCTAGAAATTTTTGAAATAATAGAAAAAGCCATGCTCAGTAAAGAAGGGGTTAAACAAATCTAACATTGGTATTAATAATGATGTCTGTTTTATACCTGCCCTCTTTTATGCGGATGATGGAATACTGCTAAACACAAAGTGAAGATGAAGCGCGTCAACTCCTTGGTGTTCTTATAGATGCAAACAAAATAAACAAAGACAAAAGCTACATAATGATGTATAATTATGCAACAAATATTAACAGCCTGGGGGAGATTAATGTGACAGACGAAATAAAATACTTAGGTATCAAAGTAACAAACAAGAGGAGATGCTTTGATAAATTCAAATATGCTCAAATAAATGAAGCAAGAAAATTAAGAAACCTAACAGCAGCTTTAGTATTAAAAAACTCAAACACACTATTAATTGGAAAAACATACTGGACACAGATAGCTCTACCGAAATATTATACTGGAATGAGATTTTACCATATCATTCAAATGACTTAATGAAAATACAAAAAGAAAATGGAGCTTTCTGAATTATGCTAAAATCTGCCTCCTACACACCAAACAGCTTCCTTCAGGGAGAAATTGGGTCTTCAACAATTATAACACGAGAAAAAAAATCAAAATTACTTTATATATGGTGCCGGTATATTCTTAAGGGGGCTCACCGGCTTTTTTTTTTATCTTTCTCTCCTTTTCTCTTTTTCCCTGGCTTGTATCCATTCGGCCCCATTCAGCCAACTGTTTTAAGACGTTTATCCCCATCCAGGTGTCGATATCTTCCTGGCGAGCGATAGCGATCCAGCATTGTATGGAGAAATCCGGCTTCGCCGAAGACATTTTTCTATCGAAAAATAAACAAATTTAGCTTGCTGTCAACAAAAAATATATATGCTGGCTCGCTACCACTAGCCAGGAAAATATTGACACCTGGATGGGGGTAAACGTCTTAAAACAGTAGGCTGAATGGGACCGAATGAATACAAGCCAAAGAGAGAGGGAGAGAAAGAGAAAAAATGCGAGGTGGGTTCCCTTAATAATTCAGACAACGAACTTCTGAATAAATATTTAGTACACAGATTGGAGAACAATAGAGATTACTGGACGAAAACTGTCAACCTTAGAGGGCTAAATGTGAACTTAAGGGGAGGAAGACTGTATTTCTGGACCCCCTTCTCCTTAATGTTTAGCCCGAATAGTTTTGAGATTATAAGACGTTCGGCTCATTAGTTTGGTGATTCAAACACCTTTCGCCCCCTTTCGTTGTCAATTTTAAGACCTTTCATGCCATTTAGGTGTCAATTGTTTCCTGGCAAGCGATAGCGAGCCTGCAATTTTAAGAGCGGGCCATATTTCTACCGAAAAATTTGAAAAATGATCTTGAATGAGGGTCTAGGGGATGTTTTCTAAGCTTGATGGAGGTCTAGGGAGGAAACTAAACAAAATATATGAATAAATTATTTAATAGACCAAACAAACGGCCAGTCTCCCCTTAAACAGAATGACCCATGTAACTAGACAGCAGATAATACTTAACTAAAGTTGAAGACACCAGAATATGGAGGGCTGAAATGTATGAGAAGGAGTCCCTATCATTGTACAGAACTTACAAAACAGATATAAGAGAGTTTGAGTATTTTAAAAATGATGAAGCTGCAGCAATGTTGATAAAATGTAGAAGCAATACATTGAAACTTAAGGACAGAAATAGATTTAGGAATGAAGACACCCGCTGTATACTTTGTGCGCAACAAGAAACAGAAACATGGACACACTTTATTGTTGAGTGTGAGGTCTACACAACGTTAAGAAACCAGTTGAACACCTTTAGTAATAATACGCTAACCGGAGCAGAGAAGATAGCCTGTATACTAATACTAAGTGATGACTTCAACGTAGAGAAGAAGAAGAAAACGTTACTTGAAATGTGGACAAGAAGAAAATAACTACTTGCATAATAAGACATATGAGTGAGTATATGGTGAGTTATCTGCTCAACAGGTGGCGTTGTGTGTGTGTAAGTGTGAGAGTCCGAGTGTAGGGGGTGAGACAGTGAAGCACGGGAACGAGGTGGCTTCAGAGATGGGGTCGTTTCGGGCCATGAGTGAGCACCGTGCCTCATGTGAAGGCAAGATGGCAGGTGCTCGTTGTACTCTACGTGCTTCACATGTCTCACTCCCTAGACTGGAACAAGACCTCACGGGCTTCACTGTTCATTGTAAAGCGGTGAATGTTAAGGCTCTCAGACTATGCCCGAGAGGAAGTAAGTTGGAATATAGAAAGAAAAAAAAAATATATATATATATATTAAAATACACTAGAAGACAGAGAAGAATGATAGAAAGAAAAGCTACATTGAATAGTACCCAATAAAGAAAAACTATACAAGTTAACATGTAAGTTCCAAGACCAAGACAACTGTCAAGGAAACCAATATAAAGACCGAACAGTGTAAACAAACCAAGAAAGAAGAAATACATAGGGGGCACCGTTACAAAGGTAGCGCCCCCAACTTCATCGAATTCGACCCCTGACCAGTGGCATTAATCTGGGTACTTACCCTAGGAGAGCGAGCCTATCGTAGTGAAGTCAGTGTCTAGTACGGATCTATAGGGTGGTTATTGTTGTAAAGTTGACGTTGTTTTGTTGTTGTTGACGTTGTTAGAGGGACGCTTCATTTATAAGTTATATATCGGATATTACTGAACCAAATTTAACGATGTTTCACGTGCATATACTCTGATATATCCTCCAAGCCGTTACGGACCCCTTTGTTTAATGTTCGTCCTGTGCACCACGCCACGCACCTCGGAGTTAACACGGCCACACGGACCTATAGACCGCTTGGTATTGTCCACATGGTAACTCCACAGACTGATGACTAGGTGGTCTTCCATCACATATGCTATTCACCGTAATGTTACACAAGTTTATAATAGATGGTGACCACTTAAAGAGGGATAGGCGTATTTATATCCTCATTTATGTATCTTTTTTATAATATAAGTTTCCTCCCTAGACCTCCATCAAGCATAAAAATACACTCCTCCCTCCCTCCCCCCAGACCCTCTTTCAAGATAAATTTGTAAATTTTTCGATAGAAAAATTTCCCTGCCGAAGGCCGGTTTCTCTTACATTACAGGCTCGCTATCACTCGCCAGGAAAAAATAAACACCTAAATAGCACGCAAAGTCCTAATATTGACATGGAAATGGTGCGAAAGGTCTTAAAATCGACAAACTAATGGGGAAAATATTTTAAATTCTGAAAACTATTGGGCTAAACATGAGAGAGAAGGGGCTATAGAAAAGAGACCTTAACGGGACTATTGACCACGTAATATTCACTGCACTTGATGAAATGTTGTAGGGATGTGTTTATTTAGTTAGTTAAAAAAAAAACTGCAGAGGCTATCAACCCTTCTGGATTATTAAGCCAGCACATTGTAAATCAAGAAAAGCGTCAGGACTGGTACTCCATTTCGAGAAATCCAGTCCCTTATAATAACCTTGTGTTTCCTCTGCCAGCACTCAGTTCACGGCATTTAGATACAGGTCGAAGAATTATGATATTACCCACTGGAAAAATTAACCTTCGACTCTTGTGAATATTTTGAATATAGCTTTTTGGTGTTTCTGGACCCCTTTTCCCTCAAGTTTAGCCCCAAATATTTGTTTAGGCTTTAAGACGTTCGCCCCATTAGTTTGGCAATGCTAATAATTTTTGCCCCATTTCTTTGATAATGCTAAGACCTTTCGTGCCATTTAGGTGTCGACGTTTTCCTAGCAAGCGATAGCGAGCCTGTTATTTAGGAGGAACTGGCCTTTCGCCGAGACCTTTTTCTACTGAACAATGTACAAACCTATCTCGAAGGGGGACCTTGGGGTGTTTTTTCCTCTGCCAGTACTCAGCTCATAGCAATTAGAAACAGATCGAAGAATTATGAAGCTACACACTAGAGAAACGAAACGAATCTTTGAGTCATGTGAATAGCTTTTACGGTACTGTGATCAAGGATTATGGGAGTTTGATATATATTCGTTAACCCATTCAGTACCAGGGACGTCCTTTTTATCATATGCTGGCAATTATTAGACGATTTTGTTCAGCTTAGGAAGGACCTCTAGCAATAATGAGGCTTCAATATATTTCAACCAACCTTTTTAACTACCACAGATTCTTCCTAAGCTGCACAATTTCGTCAAAATATAACTAGAATAAAATATAGCACACGTCGCTGGTATTCAAAGGGTTAATATTAGTCTATCTATAAGATATAACCTCAATTAAAGTGTTATTAGATTATAACCAACAATACCAAGCCTATTCATCTCAAATGGTCGATAACAATTGCAAGAGATCCGAAATGTTGCCAGAATAATTAACTTACCGAGTAAAATTATCCGGAAAAAGGTCTCTAGTGACGCCAAAAAATAAATAAAAAATAAATAAAATAAAGTCGACTCCTCCCCCCCAAAAACACACACACACACACACACACACACACACACACACACACACACACACACACGTCGGGAAAATAATTGTCGAACAAAATTGCAAGAAAAATATATCGCCGGAAAAAATATCCGGTAAAATTCCTCGTGTAACCCCTCCTCCCACCCAGTCCGTCCCCGTGGTCCTACAAATATTTCAAGAAAATTTCGTACCCGTGTCAGAACTGATTAGCGTAAAATGTACCGCGAATATGAGGGGGAGAGTGTGTACAGTTGGCATCAAGGTTAGTTCAACACTTTTACGAATTAAATGTATTGTCACCACTATTTGTGCCGACTAGAATGCCTCAAAACACACACACACACACACACAGATAATTATTTCTGAGCCACGAGGGACGTCTACCCCCTTCACCGACTCATCAGCAGCTCCTGATTATAGTGTACTAATTATACTCGATTCATTCTAAGTAGGCCACAAAATCTTGACCACTAACCTCTATAACTCATAAACGATGAGAGTAATCAAGCTAATATTTCTACCATTTAGGAAGGGTCAGCCAGGAAATTGGTGTGGACATTTACAGCCCCCTTGCTCTCACCTTTTCTCAGTTACAGAGATTAGGGGGTCACGATATCTAGCCTACCTATAATGAATGGACTGTAGTAATAAACCCACCTCATGCCCGATAGCAAGGTAAATCACCAACAACACTGTCATCTTATATACATTTTTCATACCCCTTGTATCCCCTTGAATGTTGACAGTGTAAAATATAGTAACTAATGTAAACAACAAAGATCCACATACTCAAAGATCTTGTATACAATTTGCATACCTTTTTTGTACCCTAGATTATTGAAAGCTTAGAGTATAGTAACTAATGCAAAGGGAAAATAAATAAAAATAATAACAACAATGTATAAATATAAAAATACATATAAAACTACATACCCAATAAATAAATACAATTAATATATAAACAAAGTGAATAATAATCTCCCCTTAACGTGCAAACTAAAGTGAAATTATTGTAAACAAAAACTCCTCCTCTTTGTGTGAAGGAGTGTGTGTGTTGAACTTGCCTGAGGCCCGCTAAATTAAAACTGGCACGGACACCATTTTGCTCTAGTGCCGGAAGCAGGGGGGAGGGGGGGGGTACTCGCAATCTTTACGCATTCCTTGGCTCTCTCTCTCTCTCTCTCTCTCTCTCTCTCTCTCTCTCTCTCGCTCTCTCTCTCTCTCTCTCTCTCTCATTTTGCTCTACTGCCCGGAAGGAGGGGAAATACGCTCAGTCAAAACACATCCTTTTTCATCTTCTTCTTCGCTCTCTCCAACAATTTTAACCTTGTGTTTGGTGAGAGCTTAACCTTTTCAGTATAAGAGGTTCGGATATGAAGTAAGGTTGCCCACATGAGTTTCTGTACAGTCCGTGATTGTATATGATGGAGGTAAATTTGTATGAATGCAATAGATGTGTATTTTCTTTTTTCAGTAGTTGAGGGAGAGTTAGTTGTTTTTTCTGAACCACGTTCTCCCTCATGCTTAGCCTCATTAGTTTTGACATTTTAAGACGTTCGCCCAATTAGTCTGTCGAATGACCTTTCGTGTCATTTGAGTGTCGATTTTTTTCCTAGCAAGCGATAGCGAGCCTGTAATTTTGGAGGAACCGGCCTTCGCCCCGGAAAATTTTCCTGCCGAAATATTTACAAATTTATCTCGAAGGGGGATCTTGAGGATTTTTTTTTTTTTTAGCTTGATGGAGGAAACTAAGAAAATATTTAAAAAAATAAGTAAACAAATAAATAACAGCTACCCCTTTAAATAATATAACCAGTTAACAGTATTATAGCAAATTATTCTTGTAAGTCAATCAAACTTAAAATAACAGAGTGGATACAAATTTATGTGGTCAACTGTACATTGCTTCTGTTATGGTATCAAAGAACGAGGAGCTACTAGAGTCTCCCTAACAACCCGCCCCAAAGAAAAGTACGGGATAAGTACAGCTAAAGAAAATGGGATCAGAGAGGGCAGCACTTATCATCCACACAGGTGATATGTACAGTTGTCCACATATAGTTCTGTACCTCTCCATGATCTTATACATGTAAATACTGTATATTGCGCATGATTGAATTAAGAGTGTAGTTTCTTATGCAGTGGTTAACTCATCTGACTAGTCAACTGATAATCAAAAGAAGCTACACTCGCAATTCATCATAACAAATCTAAGTTCATACATAAGATCATGAAGAAGAACATAACTTATGTGGGCAACTGTACCACTGGCACCAATCACGGCTAAACTATCGTCGCCCAGGTCAAGAAGGACACCTCGAAATTTCACTGCCGCCATCCCAGGTCGCCCCTCTTCCACTAAACACCTCCTCAGTTGATGACGTCCCAAAACTTAGGAGGATAGGTGTTATTAGCTGGTTTATTTATTTATTTTATATTTTCATCTTACTTTCATCTCTAGGCCTCCATTAGGCTTAAAAAAAACTTTCTCAAGATCCTCTTTCGAGAAAATTGTGTTCATTTTTGGTAGAAAAATATCCCGGCTGAGGGCCAGTTCTTCCAAAATTACAGGCTCGCTATCACTCACCAGGAAAAAATCGACACCTAAATGGCATGAAAGGTCTTGATATTGATAAAAAATGGGTTGAAAGGTCTTAAAATCGACAAATTAGTAGGGTGAACATCTCAGAATTTCAAAACTAATGGGGCTAAGCATGAGGGAGAAGGTGGTCCAGATATAAAAGCAACTACCTCTCCCTTATGAGTACTTCAGACCATACATATATCAGTTTTTGATAAATACTACAAGCACACTTGAAAGGCCTCCGCAAACAAGTCAAGAATCTGTCGCATCGTTAACATCAGCAGCAGCAGTAGCAGTGTGAGGCAAGAAGGGCAGAAGACCGGCATCAGTAGTAGCAGGACGGTACATGAAGTGTGTCACTGTAGCAGGACGGCACATAAAGCGCATCATAGTAGCAGGGCAACACATGAAGCCCGTCATAGTAGCAGGACATCACATGAAGTCTGTCATAGTACCTGGACGTTGCATGAAGCGCGTTATCGTACCGTACGTCACATGAGGTGCGTAATGATAGCAGTAGGTCGCATTTGCCTAGATTGATCATCCTGGACCAATCTCCATATCTACTGCCAAGTAATGAAGTAATGTTACTGGACCGGTGCTTGGCGCCTATTTCACTTTCATTACATACCGGCTAGTATTATACGGTTTTATTAAGTTTAGCAAAGGTCTGTGGGAGTTAAAGGGAAAATATATGTTTTACAGCCCTAATTGCTTGCAGTCCTTCTTAACCTCATTATTTCGATGGAGGTATTCTTGGAACTCCCCTGTTTCGCTTCATTAGTTTGGAGATTTTAAGACAGTCGCGACAGTCGCGACATTGGCGAAAATAAGTCGCTTCACCCCATTCAGGTGTCGATATTTTTCTGGGCGAGCAACAGCAGACATAAAACTTATTTCAATTTAATAAAATAGTTTAACCAGACCACTGAATTCCCAAAAAGAACTCTCATAGGGCTGGTCGCATGCAACTTATGACATTTGTTGTAGGGAAAAATGTACATATCTAGCATAACGGGGTCTGAGTGGGCATACAAGGGGACAATCTAAAATACATTGGTCGAAAGTTACAAAAGAAAGCAAAATCCTCAATAATTATTTAACAGGATATCATAATAACCCACAAGAAGTCGGACCAGATAGTGTTAAGGTGGATGAAATCGTCTAGTGATAACCATAATAAAATTAAGAATATTCTCCTAATACTGAAAGGGTGTAAGGAGAGTAGTTAGTTAGTTAAAATAGGACTTCAGAGGCTATCAACCCTTCTGGATTATTAAGCCAGCACACTGTAAGCCAAGAATAACGTCAGGACTGCAGCCTCTTTTCGAGAACTCAAGTCCCTTGAAGGAGAGTATTGTAAATCTCACTCTCAATCTCACTCTCAATCTCACTCTCTCTCTCAGTCTCTCTCTCTCTCTCTCTCTCTCTCTCTCTCTCTCTCTCTCTCTCTCTCATATTTGCGCTAGTCTCAGTGGAGGGAAAATACTCAGTCTTCACCCTCTTCTTTGGTTCTTCTCTTTCTCCACGATTTCTACCTTGCGTTTAGCGTGTTTTTTTAAAATAAAATTGTAAGAAAACACACAGACACACACACACACACACACACACACACACACATACACATACACACACACACACACACATTGCGATTGTCTGCTTAATAAATAGAATGCTCATGATAGATTAAAAATCTCTGATACCCATGAACATAAAGTGATATTTGTAGATCTACGACGCAAAGACAACAAGTTAATCAAGCAAAGTAAAAACACACTAGAATTACATGTTGCAAATCAAAGTAAAACAAACCCGAAATAATGTTATAGTTACATCAGGAAGAAGACATTAGTGACTTCAACGATTGGACCGTTAGTAGATGAGAAAGGAGAGTACACTAAATATGAAGCAAAAATAAGTAACGCTCTCAATACCTTCTTTGCATCAGTTTTTACAACAGAAGACCTTAATAATATTCCTACAGCATCGCCGATGCAGATGGATAATTCTGATATTCTAAGCAATATCACTATTACAGAGAGAGAAGTATTGAAATGTTTAGATATACTCAAGGTCAATAAATCGCCTGGACCTGATACAATCTCACCCCGAGTTCTAAAGGAAGCTAAGGATGAGCTCTCCAAACCATTGACATTGCTATTCAATAAATCCTTGCAGTCTGGATCTATGCCTGATCAGTGGAAGCTCGCCAACGTAACACCGATATTCGAAAAAGGTAGCAAATCCTTACCTAGTAACTATCGTCCAATTAGCTTAACCTCAGTTGTATATGTAAAATGCTAGAAACACTCATAAGAGACAGACTCGTAAATCACTTAGAGGAAAATAACATACTTAAGGGGAGATTTCCACCTGGAGGATTTTTTTCTGGACCCCCCTCTCCCTCATGTTTAGCACCATTGCTTTTGAGATTTTAAGACGTTCGCCCCATTAGTTTGGCGATTTTAAGAACCCTCGCCCCATTTATGTAAATTTTAAGACCATTCGTGCCATTTAGGTGTCGATTTTTTCCTGGCGAGCGATAGCGAGCCTGTAATTTAAGGGGAACCGGCCTTCGGCCGGGAAATTTTTCTACCGAAAAATGTACAAATTTATCTTGAAAGGGGGTCTAGGGGGAGTAATTTTAAGCTTGATGGAAGTCCAGGGAATCAACTAAAAACCTCCCCTTAACACCTTACGAGCGGCCTATGCAGTTTATTTATGTGTACCGCACAGCGGGGTGTTTTTAGCCAAAATAGGGCTGTTTACGTGATCATTTTCATGCCTAAATAAGACCCAGAACGTAAAACAAGTACCTATCCCTGAAAGGGCATAAACAGAGCTTTCGAATGACACCATAACGATCCTTGTATGATGGATAGTTTTCTTGCAATAACCGTGCAACGCGAGTGCAAAAAGCAGGTAATTCGGTACTTTCAGTACATAATTGAGTATGTAGCGAGTGAGAGAGGGAGGAGGGAGCTGAGATTTGTGTCAGTAGGTTCGCCGCGGTGGTCTGGAGCAGTCATACGCTCGCTAGTCTCCTGCCACCACTTGTCTCTCTCTCTCAGCCACATTACGTGCTGAAATTGCCACTCGAGTTATGTCGAGCGCCGCCACATAGTCCAGCTTTATTTAACTCGACTTATGTTGCTCGCCGCTAAATAAGGGTTAAAGATACTCAACACGGCTTTCGTAACAACGTTCCTGCTTAACAAACCTCTTCGACTTCTTGCACGATATCCTCAACCTCTATGATGAGAGTAAAGCTGTAGATATTACATACCTTGATTTTCAAAAGGCCTTAGACAAAGTTCCACACAAACGTTTACTGCTAAAACTAAAAGCGCATGGAATACAAGACGGTGTGTTGAAATGGATAGAAAATTGGCTCAGTGACAGAAAGCAAAGAGTAGTTATAAACGGTAAGGCATATAAATGAACCAATGTAAGCAACGGGGTACCCCAGGGATCGGTACTAGGACCAATTATATTTCTAATTTACATCAACGACATAGATGAGGGTCTCACCTGTACAATCTAAAAGTTTGCTGACGATACAAGAATTGCAAATAGCATGCTCTCAAAGGAACAAGTTGACAATATGCAACACAATCTAGATTGGTTGTCATGTTGGGCCCAAATTTGGCAAATGAGTTTCAATGCGGATAAACGGATAAACGTAAAGTACTACATATCGGAAAACACAATGAGAAAGCAAACTATTCGATGAATGGCACTCAGTCTAAGAGTGTAGACAGAGAAACAGATTTGGGAGTAACACTATCGAGTAACCTAAAACCGAGTCAACAATGTTCAGAAGTTGTTAAGAAAGCAAAAACAATAATTGGTTTTATAGGCAGGTCATTTGAGCATAAATCCAAAGAAGTTATCCTAACCCTTTACAATTCCTTAGTCCGCCCTCTTCTGGAATATTGCGTTCAATCCTGATGCCCTTATTACCAAAAAGATATAGACAAGCTAGAACGAGTTCAATGTAGAATTACCAAAATTATACCTAGCCTAAAGAACAAACCATACGAGGAGCGTCTTAGAGAATTAAATATATTTCCTTTAACTCAGCACAGATTAAGAGGCAAATTAATTCAAGTGTTCAAAATCATCAAAGTCATTGACAATATGAACAGTAGTAAGTACTTCACTATCGACCAATCTAATTACACACAGGGAAACGGTTGCAAAATTATTGGTAAATCTTTTAACTCGCACAAATCTAAGAATTTCTTCTTCAATCGAGTAGGCAACTTGTGGAATGGGCTTCCCCGAGACGTTATAGACTGCAGCACCATGGATTCTTTTAAACTTCGCTAGACAAATATCTTGCCTCAAACTCGCGACTGACTGCGTTTGTAAATGAATAATTATATTTTATTCCCCCTTCAGATTCATGAAGGATTATTGCGTATATATATTACTAACACGTGACTCTGTTTTTTCCCAGATATATGAAAGATCACGTAAAACTATGTTATGTTACTCGCGGGCTTCACTGTTCATTGTAAAGCGGTGAATGTTCAGGCTCTCAGCCTATGCCCGAGAGGGAGTAAGTTGGAATATAGAAGAAAAAAACAAAATATATATATACACACACCCACACAGATGTAACTACCACAAACACCACAACGACCACCAAACGACCACAACCACCAAGCTACCACAACCACCACCAAACTACTACAATTACCATCAAGCTACCACCACCATTACCCAGCCACCACAACCACCAAACGATTGGAAGCGAAAGCGTCACATTATTCCTTTGCCCCTCAACTTTCTCTTCATAATTGCTGAGGGGCACAGGGCCCTGGGTGGGGCTTTGGTTTCCCGGGCGTTTACGCACCCTCTCAGCCCCCGCCATGGAGTGGCTTCGGTCACCCAGGCTTTATTGTGGTCGGCAGGGAGGGTTCTGTGGGGTCGCTCGTTTATGGCCTTGGCCTTACTCAGGGCCTTGGGGCTGTTCGGCCAGGCAGCTTGGGGAACAACAACAACCACCAAACGACCACAACCACCAAGCTACCACAACCACAACCACCACCAAACTACCACAATTACCATCAAGCTACCACCACCATTACCCAGCCACCACAAACCTCGCCAGCATCATCCCAACAAACTTCCATAACCATCCCAGACACACCTACAACCACAAGCACACACTCTCCCCACCAACTTAAATTGCTTCAACTATGACTTAAATTGCTTCAAACTCCGTGTGTCCAGGCATTTTGGCTCGAACCTCTCTTGATTTTGGCCTTGTCACTCTTTCAACTATGGGGGAGGCACTCGCTACAGAGAGCTCTGCCTGTTGTCTCCCTCACTCACATAGAAAAACAAAAAACAAAAAACCTACCAACCACAACCACCTACACAAAAAACAACCATGAGTACCACAACCACCACCACGATTATACACCATCACCACGACCATACACCACCACCACCACCAATACACCACCACCACCACCAATACACCACAACCACAACAACCACCACCACAACAACCACCACCAATACACCACAACCACAACAACCACCACCACGACCATACACCATCACCACGACCATACACCACCACCACCACCAATACACCACAACCACAACAACCACCACCACGATCATACACCATCACCACGACCATACACCACCACCACCACCAATACACCACAACCACAACAACCACCACCACGATCATACACCATCACCACGATCATACACCACCACCACCACCAATACACCACAACCACAACAACCACCACCACCACTACCACTTATCTGAACGCAAGCAAGAAAAAATACCTTGTTGGCGACCATGTCGAGTAGTGTCACCAACACTGACGAGTATAGCATACTCGCATTCGGCCATGGTCGTATAGGTTGTCTTCCTGACATTCCAGACCTGTCGGGTCATTTCGCCAACTGATCTTGAGACAAGTTGTGTTCATTTGCAGTGCATCGCCGACCAGTAAGGGCGGGGATGGGCTGCTTCAGAACTTTTTTTTGTGCGACACCATCACGGATACATCAGAATGTATTAGACTGGTCGAAGATCCGTCGCGGATACATGGACGACATTACTCGACTGTCATACACATAACCGACAGTCGGGAATAATTTTGAAATTTAAACAAAATATGAATGACTCTCACGACCCACCAGAACTCCAGCAACCATTCTGGGACATCAAAGGAGTACAAAGAATAGGAGGACTATCCAAGAATTATATAAGACATGTATGGTGATCAAAACTGGATGGGAATCCACTGTTAGGGGATTAAAATAAAAATAAATAAAAAATGGATAACTCAGACTAACCCCTTATCTAATGCCGCAAAACAGCCCCCCCCCCCCCCCCCTAAACAGAAGAATACCGCTGAAGACCCCCTCCCAAGTTTTGGCATTTTACCCCAGCCCTCCTCTTCTTCATATCCAAAACTTCCAGGGAGGAGGGTTTAAATTAAGATTTTTTATTATTTTTTTTTTTTTTAATAATGAAGGTGCAGAAAGTTAGCGGCAGAGTCATTAAGGAGGCTTTTGTTCCTTAGATTAGTGGTCGATTCGCCGCCACTCCCGTTCGTTCTTTATCAGTCTTTTCGCTCATACTTTATTTCGTTTGCCTGAAGTACAAACGCCGATATATAGCTAGAACACTTCTATATGATAAACCTGAAACAGTGAACATTGATTGAGAGAAAATATTAACTTGGGAATGAGTCTTAGGGAATATTTCATAAATATTTCTTCCGCAAGTAAGAATTGTTCAAGAAATTGTGTACCACCTCTATCTGTGAGCGACTGTATAGTTGTACTTGCTTTCTATGTGTACGGAGGAGACAAAAGGCAGGTTGCCTGTAATGAGCGTCTCCCCCAAAGCGAAAAGAGTGAGAACCAAATTCAAGGGACGTTGGAGTCAAAATGCCTGGACACATGAAGTTTAAAGCAGTCTAAGTCATAGGATGAAGGAAAGATTGATTGAGCTCCAGAGACTGGGAAAATTTGCCAATTCTTGGGTTGGAGAGCTGGACAGAATAGGAGTGGGACCGTGTTGAAAGGCAGGTGCCTTGCATTCGCCGCAAGGGAGGGGGTATACACTGAGAGAGCTCCGAAGAACACAAATTGTTTTAATAGCGATAGAAGAGGGAAAGAGATGCAACATTGCGGCGTGTAGAAAGAGATTGTAGGGAACTAGTAAGAGGAGGCGAGTTGATGAGGCGACATGCTGTGGATTCTACTCGTTCGAGGAGTGCAGTGTGGGTGGAACCTCCCCACACATGCAAACCATACTCTATACAGGGCCGCATTGTGCCCCAATACAGAGCAAGATGCTGTGCGGGGGTGAAGAACCACGGAGATGGTTGAGCACATCTAACTTTTGGGAGGCTGTTTTAGCAAGAGTGGCAATATGATCTTTCCACGAAAGGTCGGATGAAAATGATACACCTAGAATATTAAGAGAAGATGAGGGGTTGAGTTGTGTGTTGTTGAAGAATAGTTGATAGTGTTGTGGAAGATTCTGATGAAGAGATAAGAGGGAGAAGATATATGAAAGTACAATTAGTATGAATGAATCGGGAGTGTGGACTCATATAATTATCAGTTGACTAATCAGATGAGTTATACCACTGCATAAGAACCTACACTCGTAATTCAATCGTGCACACTACAGTATATTTCCATGTATAAGATCACGGAGAGGAACAGAACTTATGTGGCCAACTGTACATCAATGGTGAACACTACCGGTACTAGTAACGCATCTATTTAAATCAGTATCCAATCCAAACGAGACAATAAAACACCTTAATATATCCCAGACGCTTGGAAGAACATGGGGAAATGGTGGATTTTTCTGGACCTACTTCTCCCTCATGTTTAGGCTCATTAGTTTTCAGATTTTAAGACGTTCGGCTTATTAGTTTAGCGATTTTAAGACTTTCGCCCCTTTTCTTTGTCAATATTAAGACCTTTTGTGCCATTTAGGTGTCGATTGTTTCCTGGCGAACGATATAGGAGGAACCGGCTTACCGAAAAAATGTACAAATGAATCTGAAATGGGGATCTTGAGGATGTTTATTCTAAGCCTGATAGACTTCCTGGGATGAAATTAACAATAATTAATATATAAATATATAAATGAACAGATAAATACAAATATATATAAATCTTCCTTTAAGGCTAGGACAGGTTATAGTTAGATAAAGTTAAGGCTAGGTTAGTATATGAATAGTTTTAGATCACACTAGGCCAAGGTTACGTCAGGATAGGTTAGGTTAAGTTAAATATAAAGATAAAGATTTAACTTTGGTGCAAGTAAACCCCTTTTGTACCGTTGTCATCCTATATAATTGTATTCTGGCTACTAGTAATCGACGTTCTTCAGTTTAGTAAGGACCTCTAGCAATAATAAGGCTTCAATTTATCTCAATCAACCCTTTTAAACCATACAGTACCGGTGACGTCCTTTTCATTAAACTCTGGCAATTGTTAGATTTTTTTTTTTTTTTTAAAGACCTCCGTCTACGTATTGTGAAAAACCTGTTATCCTCCGGCAAATTGTGGGGTTGAGTGAGTGAAGGGGGGGGGGGGGGGGGGGGGGGGACAGTGAATGAAGGAGGATACATGTTTTTCATAATACGTGTTGCTAGCCCCAAACGCGTGAGCAACTGTGGCTTTCATCCATCCGACACATCCGGATACACCACTCCTGCCCGGGCCTCACACAGTGGCATGACCCAGTCCAGTCGAACTGAGCTCATGACGCTGGTGGCATTGCCCCAGAAGATAGCCATCCCTAGTCTTTGCTTGAGCCAGAGGGTTTCCCGGGGTTCTCCTGAAACTTCTCTGATTTTACGGCCTATTTCATTCACCATCTTAAGGGTGGTAGGGCCGAAGACTCCTGAAGTTTCGAATGCCAGGGGCTCGAACTGATGATTTCTGGCGATGGCTTGATATTTTTCTCGCTTTTTATTTTCTGCTATCCGGGCGGCTTCACCTGCTTCGTCGGCGTTTCTGGCGATGTTGGTTGTGGAGAAAGTGTCAACACATGTGGCATCCCACACGAGGCACCGGCCATTCTTGTAAGGGAAAGTGGTCATCCCATCTGGCCGTTTGCCGTCTTCTCTGTGAAGTCCATGTGGTTCGAGGATTGATGCACGGTTAGCACTCTGCAGGGCCCGTTTTAGGACATCATTTAGTGCAGAGTGTCTTGGCAGGCGGCCTGCGTTGTAATTACATGACAACGCATGGTGACCTTGAGCATCCATCCCCCCACCACACTTGCAAGTGTGTGGGTGACAAACTGCCGCACCCACTCTGAGCGCGATGGCAACCCGGAGCGCTTCAGCATCCAAGTGAGTTCCAAGAGGTGGGATGGGGATGGCGTGTAACCACAAGCCACTCTCCAAACGGGCGGCTGCCTGGAGGCGTGCTTTTGCAACCTGGTCTGCATTGGTTAGGAGATTTTCTTGAGTTTTGTTCGCCGAGATGGTATCCCACGCTTTCTGCTTGCTCCTGGAGGTACCCTGAGGCTCCTCCTCTACTCCTGTACTTTCCTTCCAGGTGTTAATCGCTACTGTTACGTCCCCATTAAGTGTCATTCCGGGTTGAGAAGAAAGGATGGACACTACAAGGTCGTTGGTCGCGATGAGGGAAGAGATAAAGGCTGGGGAGGCAATATCCGAGGCTCTCCGTATGCCCAAGCCCCCGAGGCGGACAGGAAGGGTGGCTTGTGTCCAGGTCCGTTCTTTAAATTCCATGTTGGTGATGCTGGTCACTGCTTCTCGGATTATGCTGTCTAATTCTTGGAGGCCACCATTGTTCGTGTAAGTCATCGATGTGCGCAGGAGGTATTGGAGTTTTGGGATGGAGAAACAGTTCTTGAGAAGGACCAGAGCTGAGTGGGCTTCGATGTGTATCAGGCGACTCACGAGACGTTGAAGCTCCTCCTTTTTAACTTGAAGTGCTGGTGGGATTGCTGCCAAAGTTAGTGGGGAACCTAATAGGGTTTGTTGGTGCTCCTGAAGGATCTTTACATCTGGCAATATGCCTCGAAACAGGGCCTGAGTGTCTTCTCCTTGTTCACGTGTGTGGTTGAGGAGGACAATTAGACAATTGTATTCAGCTTTAAGAAAGATGTCTACCAATTAAAAGGCTACAGACTATCTCAATTAATTATTTAAGCTACCATATATCCTTCCTCAGCTTCATAAAATCGTCTAAATGTAGCTAGAATAAAATAAATAAGACGTCGCCGGTACAGAATGGGTTAACCGCCACGGATCCTGCCTAAGCTGCATACAATCGTCTACCTATAGCTAGAATAAAATACAACACACATCGCTGGTACAAAATGGGTTAAATAACTAGGGAAAAAGAACCTGTAAGCGAAAATACCAACGTATAAGGTCTTCCCCCAACCCTCACCAACTTCCCAGCGATTACTTCATTTTTTTTTTTTTTTTTTTTATACTTTTTGTTGTGGGTTAATTACGTCTTGGAACGGCTGTACGGAGCTGGCCGGAAGGTGAGTTAAGGTGAATAAAGGGAGCCCACCTCGTATTTTTTCTCTCTCTCCCTCTCTCTCTCTGGCTTGTATTCATTCGGCCCCATTCAGCCTACTGTTTTAACACCTTACGAGCGGCCTATGCGGTTTATTTATGTGTACCGCACAGCGGGGTGTTTTTAGCCAAAATAGGGCTGTTTACGTGATCATTTTCATGCCTAAATAAGAACCAGAACGTAAAACAAGTAC
The DNA here is from genome assembly GCA_032716605.1 of Paralithodes platypus. Taxonomy (NCBI): domain Eukaryota; kingdom Metazoa; phylum Arthropoda; class Malacostraca; order Decapoda; family Lithodidae; genus Paralithodes; species Paralithodes platypus. Next base: position 11,356,627 of record CM064533.1, on the reverse strand, counting down.
CTATCCCTGAAAGGGCATAAACAGAGCTTTCGAATGACACCATAACGATCCTTGTATGATGGATAGTTTTCTTGCAATAACCGTGCAACGCGAGTGCAAAAAGCAGGTAATTCGGTACTTTCAGTACATAATTGAGTATGTAGCGAGTGAGAGAGGGAGGAGGGAGCTGAGATTTGTGTCAGTAGGTTCGCCGCGGTGGTCTGGAGCAGTCATACGCTCGCTAGTCTCCTGCCACCACTTGTCTCTCTCTCTCAGCCACATTACGTGCTGAAATTGCCACTCGAGTTATGTCGAGCGCCGCCACATAGTCCAGCTTTATTTAACTCGACTTATGTTGCTCGCCGCTAAATAAGGGTTAAGACGTTTATCCCCATCCAGGTGTCGATTTCTTCCTGGCGAGCGGTAGCGAGCCAGTATATTTGTATAATGTTTATGTCAGCAGGCTAAATTTGTACATTTTTCGATAGAAAAATATCTCCGGCGAAGCCGGAAGGCCGGTTCTTCCAAAATGACAGGCTCACTATCGTTCGCCAGGAAAAGAATCTACATCTAAATAGCACGAGAGGTCTTAATATTGACAATTAAATGGGGTGAAGGGTCTAAATCTCGACAAACTAATGGGGCAAACGTCTTAAAAGTCTGAAAACTAGTCGGGCTAAACACGAGGGAGAAAGGGGGCCCGTAACAAAGACCATCTCCCCAATAGGTGAATTATGAGCCCGTCCAACCCCTGTGTGCCCACCTTCACCTGCCGGGCACACAGATCTTGGCCAACTCCTGTGTGCCCAGCTTCACCTGCTGGTGTTACGACCGGCACTACGAAATAAACAAGGGCACTTAATGATGGACTAGATGATAGGCTATATCTGCAACAACGGTACGCTAATTCCAAACCCTCGAACTATTACGCCGGTGAACAAAAACACTTAAAACCCTCCAGAGTTAATCTCCTGGATAACGGGGTATCAATTAACTGGGTTTTAGTGCACTTCTACAAAGGCTTGCCGATGACGGCAAAGCTTACTCACAAAAGAAGTACTTTACGTTAATAAAATGCTCTTAAGTAATAACAATGCTTGAATAAACTATAATATGATTTAATAAAGGAGTATGTGCTTACGTTAACTTTAGTGTGAGTCTGTACTCAACACTAACCTCTACAATGCTCTATGAAAGCACTGGAAGTCTAGTCCTACAGCAATCAGGTATAGAATCTTCTGAAAACGTCTGATGCTCTAAGATGCTCGTTAATATAGAACAGACATAATTGCAGGGGCAGGACACCAAAGCGTATATCTTAAATACACCAATAAGTAGGATACATATATACAACAAGGGAGTGCAACAACTCTGTGACAGCACTAATAATAACCACTCAGAAACAGTACTTCCTTAGCCAACGAAACAGCCAAACTGGGTTGTGCACTATGCATCAACCTTGGCTAAATAAGGTGTGAATAATTCCTAAAGCATACACAATGAAAGTTAATATACACAATGCTGTCTTCCTCACTAATAAAGTCTAGCAGTGGCACAAAAGGTACTAGGAAACTAGGCAGAGCGCAAGCATGCTCGTAGCCTACTGTCTCCCCTTGAACAGATTTCCCTTATGTTACGTTAAGTGACTTGGAGGCTCTCTTGGTAAGTCCAGATCTCAAGTATCTGGTCTTACCCTGGCGCTCCACAAAGGTCAACAAAATGAGGTAGCACGTATGCAGGTGAAAGTAGGCAAAAGCCCTTCACTTGTATACTGCTACACTCGCAAAGAAAAATATGCACAAGGGTTACAGGCTAGCTAGCTTCGTCGATGTTGTACAGGCTCTGACTTGCCACATACATTACTCAGACAACGACCAAAGATACCTTCCACTGTCTAGCATTAAATAATAAGAGAGAACAGCCCAATGATTAGAAGCACCCCCAACACTAGGCTACCATATGACTATGACTCTACTAATCCCTAACGCTAGTGCAAACATAAATGTGAGAGCTGGTGCTGGTAATACGACTGGCCGACTATGGAAGTCGTATGCAGAACCAGAAGGGATAAACAATTGAATAAAGATGGAAGTATGAAAAAGAAGAAGTTCAGAGAGAGAGATAGTAGTATAGGGGGTTATATGGGGGACAGATTGCAAAGGACATGTAGGACCAAGCACGCTACGCCAAGCTCTGCCAGAGAAAGGCGGCAGGAGCCCCCAGCACCAACACTAGGACAGCGGCACCCAATCACAGACCACTACGTCATGAGATGCAGACGTCCTTAGGACGCGCCAAGCGCGCCAGCCAATCAAGGGCCTGGGAAAGCCCGCGCTAGCGTGGGAAAACTCCTCCGAGCGAGGGAGGCAGCACATACATACACACGCATATATTACCACCTCACTGCCTACCTCGCTCTCTCTCTTTAACTTCACACAATGCATCTTATATTCTATGGATGATATAAAATACTTCCAAGTGTCACAGAGAAGAATAAAGATCACCAGTGAACTGTCTGTGACAGCATGAACTCCATGAAAGAAAGAACACCGCTCCACGACCACCGTAGCCCATTTCACTGCCCTGGCGAGCGCTAGCGAGTTACGAGCGCATTCTGGCAAGCTGGCCAGCGTAACACTGGGCACACAGATCTTGGCCAACTCCTGCGTGCCCACCTTCACCTGCCGGGCACACAGATCTTGGCCAACTCCTGTGTGCCCACCTTCACCTACTGGGCACACAGATGTTGGCCAACCCCTGTGTGCCCACCTTCACCTGCCGGGCACACAGATCTTGGCCAACCCCTGTGTGCCCACCTTCACCTGCCGGGCACACAGATCTTGGCCAACCCCTGTGTTCCCACCTTCACCTACTGGGCACACATATTTTGGCCAACCCGTGTGCCCACCTTCCACCTGCTGGGCACACAGATCTTGGCCAACCCCTGAGTGCCCACCTTCACCTGCTGGGCACACAGATCTTGGCCAACCCCTGTGTGCCCCCCTTCACCTGCCGGGCACACAGATCTTGGCTAACCCCTGAGTGCCCACCTTCACCTGCCGGGCACACAGATCTTGGCCGACCCCTGTGTGCCCACCTTCACCTGTTGGGTACACAGATCTTGGCCAGATCCTGTGTGCCCACCTTCACCTGCCAGGCACACAGATCTTGGCCGCCTCCTGTGTACCAACCTTCACCTGCCGGGCACACAGATCTTGGCTGCCTCCTGTGTGCCCACCTTCACTTGTCGGGCACACACATCTTGGCCAACTTCTGTGTGCCCACCTTCACCTGCCGGGTATGATCTTGGTCAACTCCTGTGTGCCCACCTTCACCTGCTGGGCACACTGATCTTGGCCAACTCCTGTGTACCCACCTTCACCTGCCGGGCACACAGATCTTGGCGCCTGAGTTTGAAGGCGGCTCTCAAATTATGTTGAGGGGTGAGGGTTTAAATCTCACTCTATTATTCGCTTACGTGAGCTCGTTTTCTCTCTCTATCTCTCTCTGCCATAATATTGATGGTAGATGTTAAAGTCAGAATATATACGAGCTGAATAATAATATAAGAATTGGAGAGGGGAATGAATAAGGTAATGGATCTCTCTCTCTCTCTCTTACCTAATTTAACTATGTTCTAAATCATGGAGTCTTGTCGCACCACGGGATATTCCCCTTTCAAGGTCATATTTGGCGCTACACCGAAATTGCCCCAGGAACACATTATCTCTCCGAGCAAAAGAGAGTCACCTTACCAAATTCAAGAAGATTATTGCCGAGAAAGAAAAGAGAAGAGGGAAGAAATTCGGAAACACATTACCAGTACGGTTCCCCGTAAGGGCTGCTCTACTGGTGATCGTATTTTTGATTGGAGCAGAGAAAATCTTGTTACATTAAATGCCTCCTAGACTCAATTTCTCCCTCTATCTCTCCATCGCAATCTTACGCAAGACTATCAATTATTCTTCAACAATAAACAAATCAACCCTTCATCTTCTCTCAACATTCTAGGTGTATCTTTTTCATCCAACCTATCTTGGAAAGATCACATTACCACTCTTGCTAAAATAGCTTCCCAAAAGTTAAGTGTGCTCAATCGTCTCCATGGATTCTTCACCCCCATACAGCTTCTTGATCTGTATCGGGGCAGAATACGCCCCTGTATTGAGTGTTGTTTGCATGTGTAGGGAGGCTCCACCCATACCGCACTTCTGGAAAGAGTAGAGTCCAAAGAATTTCGTCTAACCAACTCGCTTCCTCTTACTAGTTCCCTATAATATCGTTCTACACGCCGCAATGTTGCATCTCTTTCACTCTACTATCGCTATTATAACAATCATGGTTCTTCAGAGGTCTCTCAGTGCATACCCCCTCCCATTAGGCAAGTGCGAGGCACGCGCCTTTCAACACAGTCCCACTCATATTCTGTCTAGATCTCCAAACCAAGAATTGGCATATTCTGTCAGTCTTCCTTCTAATCAACATGTGAACTCTGGAACTCTCCCCCTCAATCAATTTTTCCTTCATCCTGTGAGTTAAACTGCTTTAAACTTCGTGTGTCCAGGCATTTTGACCACAACGTCCCTTGAATTTGGCTCTGTCACTCTTTTGGGTTTGTGTGAGACACTCTTTACAAGAAAACTGACCTTTTTGTCTCCTTCATGCACATAGGAAAAGAAAACACACAACCTCCTATAATTTTTCACAAAAACCCATATTTCCGAGAATATGTTTTTGATGAAGACACATTACCCTATACGTGCCGGTAAGATAGAAGACAAGCATGAGGGACCTTTCAACATTACGAGATTAACATTAGAACATAAGAAGATGGGAGTCTGCAGAAAGCCGAATGGCCCACCCAAGACAGATCCCTCTCACACCCAACCCCAATTACAAGGCCTAATTATAGGCCCATATGATGGACCACATCAAGTCTGGTATCGGAATGAATGGGGTATACCGCGCATGCCACTCATATCCGACATACCAAGAGATATGAAGGGCCGATACCAGGTGATGATGATAATGTCAGGTCTGAGGTAATCATTGGAGATGAGGAAGAAGTCCAGAGTAATAGTAGCCTGGAGGAGACAGATTTTAAAGACCGTAAATACACCTCCTTAAGGGGTGTCACCTACTTTGTTTATTTTTCTCTCATTTTCTCTCTTTCTCTGGCTTGTATCCATTCGGCCCCATTCAGCCAACTGTTTTAAGACGTTTACCCCCATCCAGGTGACAATATTTTTCTGGCGAGCGATAGCGAGCCAGCATTGTATGGAGAAATCCGGTTTCGCGGGAGACATTTATCTATCGAAAATTGTACAAATTTAGCTTGCTGTCAAAACAAAAATATATATATGCGGGCTCGCTACCGCTCGCCAGGAAAATATTGACACCTGCATGGGGGTAAACGTCTTAAAACAGTAGGCTAAATGGGGCCGATTCGATACAAGCCAAAGAGAGAGGGAGAGAAAGAGAAATCAAGCGAGGTGGGCCCCCTTAAGCGACTAAGAAGAACCCTGTTGGTCCACTAACGTCACTTATCTTCCATTTATTTTATGTTATTATATTTAGTTCATTTTGTTTTGCTTGAAAAGATCTAATAGGCGGGCGTATTTATTTTATAATCTAGTGGACAAGCTAAAATACATCGCTGTAAAATGGCAAAACCAACCAAAATCCTCAATATTAAGTAAACAAAATATCAAAATACCACTTTTTGCCTACTTTCGAAAATCGTAAATATTCAAATAGCTATAAGTTCACTAAGCTACAAACTTCTCTTCTAACTGATGCATCCCTTCATTAAGACCTACGTTTGCTATGTCAGCTGCCACTTGGATTGATTTGGTTAGATAAAAAAACTTTGCCGAATGTTGTAAGATATATAATTATGCTACAGAAAAGTTTAGTTCATCCATGTAATAACACCTTTGACTTTCAACCATCTAATCCCCCAACTACAATTGTATTTACCTAACAGGTATTTTATGTCATTCTATACACAATTCTGGTCTCCCTTCTTCCTCATGTTTAGCCCCATTAGTTTTCAGATTTTAAGATCTTCGGCTCATAAGTTTTGCGATTTTAAGAGCATTCGTCCTATTTCTTCCCATTTAGGTGTCGATTATTTCTTGGCGAGCGATAGCGAGCCTATAATTGAAGAGGAACTGTCCTTCGGCCAGGACAATTTTCTACCGAAAAATTTACACGTTTATCTTGAAGGGGATCTTGGGGTTATGTTTTAAGCTTGTTAGAGGTCTAGGGAGAAAACTAAAATCCTCGTTTAAAGATGGGGATGATTCCATTCCTCACTAGCTTAAAAAGAAAGAAAAAAAAATCTCCCTTTAGTTTAGTTCGTCCATGTAATAACACCTTTGACTGTCAACCATCTAATTCCCAACTACAATTGTATTTACCTAACTGGTATTTTATGTCATTATATACATACAGTGTTAAGAGGGTAGTGCTTGTTATTTGGTCTATGTATTGAATTATTAGTTTATTTTTTTAGTTTCCTTTCCTCGCTAGCCAATCAAGCTAAATGAAACAAACAAAAATACAACAAATAAACACACACACACACACCTAGACCCCCTTTCAAGATAAATTCGTAAATTATTCGGTAGACAAATTTCCAGGCCGAAGGCCGGTTCCTTCTAAGATTACAGGCTCGCTCTCGCTCGCCAGGACAAAGTCGACACCTAAAAGACACGAAAGGTATTAATATTGACAAAGACATTGGGTAAAGGTCTTAAAATCGCCAAACTAATGGGCCGAAAGTCTTGAAATATCACATTAAACTACCACCCATCTAATTCCCCCACTACAATTGTATTTACCCAACAGGTATTTTATGTCCTTATATACACATACAAGTTTAGTTCGTCTATGTATTAACACCTATGACTGCCAACCATATAATGTTCAACTACATATGTATTTACCTAACATGTATTTTATGTGTCCTTCTATATACACATACAAGTTTAGTTCGTCCATGTATTAACACCTATGACTGCCAACCATATAATGTTCAACTACATATGTATTTACCTAACATGTATTTTATGTGTCCTTCTATATACACATACAAGTTTAGTTCGTCCATGTATTAACACCTATGACTGCCAACCATATAATGTTCAACTACATATGTATTTACCTAACATGTATTTTATGTGTCCTTATACATACACATTCAAGTTTAGTTCGTCCATGTAATAACACCTTTGACTGCCAACCATATAATTTTCAACTACATATGTATTTATCCAACAGGTATTTTGTCATTACATACACAGTTAAGGGGGAAGGGTTTATTCTTATTTGGTAGATTTTGTTTTGTTCATTATATTTGTCATTTCTGTATATACACAGTTAAGTATAGAGCTACATGTTGGCTGTCACACAGCTGGTAGTTCTCTAGCCTAAGGAATATGCAGTATTATTATTTGAAAGGTCGATAACCTAACTTGCGTACATCTTTCGATAGAAAAATGTCCCCGCCAAAGGCCGATTTTTCTTCAAAAATACCGGCACGCTATCGATCGCCAGGAAAGATAATCGACACCTAAATGGCACGACAAGTCTTGATATTGATATACAAATTGGATGAAAGGTATTCAAATCGACAAACTAATGGGGTGAACGCCTTAAAATCTGAAAATTAATGGGGATAAACATGATGGCGAATGGGGTCCAGAAAAAATCCCTCAAGTGGAAATCTCCCCTTAACCCGTACAGCCCCAGCGACGCGCCTGACGCGTCGGCGATGTATGTAACGCACAGCCCCAGAGACGCGCCTGGCGCGTCGCCCCAATTGCGCCGACCGTGACCTCAGGTGTAGCCACTCAAGAGGGCTCAGATTTGTATGGGAACTGTGTACGTATCCCACGCACCCGTGCCGATGGTTGAAAACTCTCAAAGTCCACGTGCGTGCGCGCGAGCGCGCAATAACCTGGTTTTTTGGGATAATTGCCTTCAATTTTTTACTCTTATAAAATCCGTTTTCGGGGGCTCTGTAGGACCATTTTTTAAGCTTTTTGAGCGGTTTTTCGTGGTTTTTCCTTCATTCCTAACCCATTCGCTATTGTTTCTGGAATAAAACCATTTTTTGAAAACCGGCCGGGTTCTGGTGCGCAAACATTACAAAACTAGCCGGGGCTCCACGGGTTAAGTGTAAGATAATATCCAGCCTGTTGATCCATATGCATTTAATATTATTTATCTATTGTCTGTGTTCAAGAGAGTGCAATGTGTCTTAACTCTTACAGTACCGGCTACGTCTTTTTGTTGTTATTTCAGCTGCATTTAGACGGTTTTATGAAGCTTTGGAAGGATATATGGTAGATAAAAGGATATATTAAAACATATTTAACTTATTCCCAGTCACCTAATATAGCCATTGGTCTTACGCTCTATAGCTTAGTACCTAATGTGCCCCATCTTGTACCTAGCTATTAAGAGATAAAACTTGTGAACCATATCGTGTGTATTTATTGTCTTTGGGTGTGATTTGAGTGATCTAGTAATATTTATATCAATGCTAGCTATGTTCCTGTCGGGCAGGTGTGACGCCTCCCGGCGTTAGCAGAATGGTTGCGTGGGGCATTGCAGCTCGCTAGCGCTCGCCAGGATGGGGGGATAGGCTACAGTTGTCCTAGAATGATCTGCTTTATTTCATTAGTGTCGTGTTGCCACAGACAGTCTAGAAATGGTCTTTGTTTTGGTCTGTGACCGCGCCTTATATTTTATATTCGCTATAATATAAATGTTGCTTGTGTGGGAGGCGAGCGAGAGTGTGTGAGGGAGTACACCCGGCCGCGAGGTGAGCTATGACGTGGCTCGCTTGGGCGCTGACGGCGTTGGCGGCCGGGTGGTCAACTAGTCCCTTCCCGTCGCGGCCTCGTGTTCTTTACCAGCTCAGAGTTTGCCTGACACGCGTATCGCCTACATCCATTGCAATTCTGTCCCCCATACTCGCTACTTTGCATACTATTTCTCTCTCTCAACTTCTCCTTTCTCATTCTCTAATCTTTATTAAACTCAACATCCCTTCTGGTTTCAGCAGAGACGTTCACCGTCGACCAGTCGTATTGTACGCGAAGCTCTCAGATATTTCCATGTATTAGGTTAAGGAGGTATTATGCTTTATTGAGGTTTAGAGAGACGGACTTTTCCGTATGTGTCCTCTCTCGGGAAGGTTGTAGACCGGTATATGTCTCCCTTGCAAGGTGTTGAGTGATTCTGCTTGGTTATCTAAAGCTAGACTAGGGGTAAGGTTACCGTGTCGTTGTCTCCGATGTGTGCAGTGTTAGCTAAGCTCTGCACGACATCGACAGGTACTGTGGGAGCCTAAGTTGTCTTCGGGTTGGTTTACTTTGCGAGCACAGCACTGTGGTGTGAGAGGGCCATAGCCTATCCCTCACAACATAGTGCTGCCTCTTTGTGTTGACTTCTGAGGGATCGCCAGGATAGAGCTAGGTCTTTGGATTTATGCTCAAATGACCTGCCTATAAAGCCAATTATTTTGTTTGCCTTCTTAAAAACTTCTGAACATTGTTGACTCGGTTTTAGGTTACTCGATATTGTTACTCCCAGATCGGTTTCTCTGTTTACATTCTTAAGCTGAATGCCATTCATCGAATAGTTTGCTTTCTCATTTAGGTATCCGATATGTAGTACTTTACATTTATCCGCATTGAAACTCATTTGCAAAATTTGGGCCCAATGTGACAATTTATCTAGATGGTGTTGCATATCGTCAACTTGTTCTTTTGAGAGTACGCTATTTGCAATTTTTGTATCGTCAGCAAATTTTGAGATTGTACAGGTGAGACCCTCATCTATGTCGTTGATGTAAATTAGAAATATAATTGGTCCTAGTACCGATCCCTGGGGTATCCCGCTACTTACATTGGTTCATTTAGATGCCTTACCGTTTATGACTACTCTTTGCTTTCTGTCGCTGAGCCAATTTTCTATCCATTAAACACACCGATTTGTATTCCATGCGGTTTTAGTTTTAGCAGTAAACGTTTGTGGGGAACTTTGTCAAAGGCCTTTTGAAAATCAAGGTATATAATATCTACAGCTTTACTCTCATCGTAGAGGTTGAGGATATCATGGAAGAAGTCTAAGAGGTTTGTTAAACAGGAACGTTTTTACGAAAGCCGTTTTGAGTATCTTTAAGTATGTTATTTTCCTCTAAGTGATTTACGAGTCTGTCTCTTATGACCGTTTCTAGCATTTTACATTCAACTGAGGTTAAGCTAATTGGACGATAGTTACTGGGTAGGGATTTGCTGCCTTTTTTGAATATCGGTGTTACGTTGGCTATCTTCCACTGATCAGGCATAGTTCCAGACTGCAAGGATTTATTGAAAAGTAATGTCAGTGGTTTGGAGAGCTCATCCTTAGCTTCCTTTAGAACTCTAGGCGAGATTGTATCAGGTCCAGGCGTTTTATGTACCTTGAGTTTATCTAAACAATTCAATACTTCTCTCTCTGTAACGGTGATATTGCTTAGAACATCTGAATTATCAATATGAATCGGCGATGGTGTAGGGATATCACTGAGGTCTTCTGTTGTAAAAACTGATGCAAAGAAGGTATTGAGGGCATTACTCATTTGTACTTCGTCTTTGGTGTATTCTCCATTTTCATCGAATAACGGTCCAACAGTTGAAGTAACTACTTTTTTCTTTCTGATATAACTATATCATTCTTTCGGGTTTGTTTTACTTTGATTCGCAATATGTAACTCTAAGGTCTTCTTACTTTGCTTAATTAACTTTTTGGCTTTGCGTCGTAGCTCTACAAATGTCACCCGTTCTTCGTCATTTTGTGAGGATTTTAATCTATCATTAGCAAATTTTTTAGCAAGCAGGCAGTTTGAAATATCTTTATTCCACCATTTGGGCTTATTATTATGGCCTGGACGCCGTATTTTCGATGGTATGCAGTCTTGCACTGCTTTTAGGTAAGTGGTTTCGAATAACTTCCAAGATGTATTTATGTCGTTATTGTTAATTAAAAAGCTCCAGTCAGTTTCTTTAAACATAGCTCTAAGTTTATGAAAGTTTGCTTTCTTGAAATTAGGGACTTTTTCGATTTGGTTCGTTACTAGTAAACTTTAAAGTGAAAGTTATCGTACGATGGTCGCTGTTACTGAATTCATCACCAACATTCTAATTCTCTATTATTTCTTCTTTTGTTGCAAGTACAATGTCAAGAACGTTATTACCATGGGTCGGTGTTCGAACAAATTGATAAAGTGAACTCTCTTGCAAGTTCGTATAAAAGTCATGTCCGGAGTGTGAAGAAAGAGTATCACCCCACTTGGTCACAGGTAAATTAAAGTCGCCAAAAATTACGGTATCTTGTGAGTTACTTACATCTGCAATTTGTTCGTAAATTTATCGGTCAGTTTGCACTGATTGAGCTGGAGGTCTGTATATTAACGCAAGTATTATTTTTGTACCTTTATTATTCTTTATTAGCACAAAAGATGTGTCGACGTTCATAATTTGAGGTTTTGACAAGAGGGTAGGGTTAAGACTTTCTTTGATATAAAGTAAAACGCCACCTCCATTTCGATTTATTCGGCTTTTCTCAAACATTACATAACCGGGAAGTGAATACTCTGCTAAAAAGTCTCTATCTTCTGTATTGAGCCAAGATTCTGTTATGCCAATCACATCATAATTTTCTGTAAACACTAGCTCCTCTAAATCTGAAAATTAATTGCGTATGCTACGAGCATTTGCATAGAAAACCTTTATATTTTTTATTTTAGAACTTACGGAACGCTCTTTAATAATATTGTTGGTTCTTGTCGGATCTACATGTATGTTCATGGCTGTCCTCGGTCCTCGCTGTCTTCGGTCCTTATCGCTGGTGGTCCTCGGTTGCCTTTGTTTTTTGCTTGGCGTTGGATGATTTATGTCACTGCTGCTTCTTCTCGGATGGCGTTTTTTGATCCATGGCTGCGGACTGCTTCGTGTAGGAGACGACCCATGCGTGCTGAACCCACAGGGTTTAGATGAGTGCCATCCTTGCGGAACAGAGTAGGCTGGTTATAGAAATTATCCCAGAAGTTGATGAATTCAACTTCTTCCCTCAGACACAAATATTTTAGTCGGCTATTTGTGCTGAAGGCCTTGTCGTAGAATTTGTCAGGTGCGTCGATCTTGGGGAGAATGCCTGAGATGATGATATTCCTCAACTTGTTTTTGTAGTGCTGGATCATCTTGCGATATTTCTCCATCAACTCTTCGGATCTGGTGTGCATGATGTCATTTGAACCAGCATGGATGACAAAAAGGGTATTTTCGTTTACATCCTTTGTGGTATCTTCGAAGGCTTCCACAATGTCGTCCAGTCCAGCTCCAGGGATGCAAAATCTTTTTCGTCGATTTGAGACTCTGTCGAAGAACTCTTCGACCTGTCCTCATACGATGGAATCCCCAACGAGCCTGGTCTCTTCTGGTTCATCTTCCATCTCTACCAAGATCTCAAATATGTTTGACATTGTGACTGGTAGATGAGACCTTTTCTGCGTGGGTTGTGCACCGTTCCTCACTGGTGTAAATCCTGAAATCTGTGGTGGCGAGACTCTGCGTACAGGTTGGGGAGAGGAGTGATTAGAATGGGGACGAGGGGTTGGTACTGTTCGTGCTAGCACGCTTCTTGCACGAGGAGTGGGGGAGAGACTCAGGTGAACAGGGCGGCTATCCTGGTTTAATGTCGGCTCAGGTTCATCAGAAGCATCTGCTGCAGTGGCTACTTCAGGTGGTGGATTGTTGGCAGATGACATTGAGGCGGTGGTGGATGCTGGAGTTGAAACAATTGGAGTTAGTGATACTCCAACGTTGAGTGTTACAAATTCTTGGAGTGATTCCAGCTTCCTGGTGAGGGCGTTGATCTTGTTGTGGGCTTCATCCAATTTTGCTGTCAAATCCTCTCTTTGCTGGCAGAGTCGGCAGACTTGTGGATTGGTAGGAGCAAACATGGAAGCACCAAACCTACCGGCGCAGTTGGTACAGGCACGAGGCATGGTGACGATCACTTTCTTCAGATCACTTCACTCACTTAAAAAACACTTAACTCACTTTAAAAACACTAAACTCACTTTAAAAAACACTTATCTCACTTTAAAAACACTTAACTCACTTCAGGTCACTTCACTTACATAAATAGGCTTAACCGAAAACAAAAAATTTGAAATACGCACAAATATCAGCGGTGATAGCCTAACCGAAAATTAAAACAAAACAAAATTAAATTTAAATACGCAGTGATAACCGAACCGAAAACAATTTTATTTTTATTTATACAGAAATAGGCCACCAGGGGTGATAGCCTATCCTAACCGAAAACAAAAATAACCAAAAACAAAAATTATGAAACAAAAAAGACTTACATAGACTTACATATATAAACTGGCCACACAGACCTTACGATCCAAACGAGGTGGTCAGGACTTAATTCTAGTAGAGATGGCAAAGGAAAGGATAGAAAAGAAGAAAGCTCTCTCCCCACCCTCCGGTTCCTCCAGCAATTGCCGTACATGAAAAAGGTGGAAGTGATTAACCTTGCTGGGCTTCGAAATCCCCAGAAGGAATTTACAGGAAAGATTGGAAAAAAAAAGAAAGGGAAAACAAAAAAGAAATTAAAACAAATCATGCAACCCTTCGCCTTAGCAGCATGTAACTTTTGGGGTTAATTGGAATCATCCAACCCATCACCCTAAGCAGTATGTACATATTCAGTGATGTTTATTGTTCTTATTTTTTATTTGTGTATTATTATTTTATTTTTTTTCTAACGCTCTCTTCAGCTGAACAAATAATAACGGTGATAATTACTGCCTACTCCATACCAATTTTTCTGTGGTATGAGTCTAGATTTTTCTTAAACGTATCTATAGAGGAGCTGTCTATTACTTTATTTGGAAGTTTGTTCCACTCATCAATTACACTGTGAGTGAAGAAATTTTTTGTTGTATCTATATTCGCTCTCCGACCTAATAATTTTAAATTGTTTCCTCTTGTAGATGTGTCTTCGGCTTTTTTTAATAACTTATCTAGATTAATGTTACTGATTCGTTTTATAATTTTAAAACACTATCAATTGGCCTCTCATCCTTCGTTTCTTAAGTGAAAATAGATCAAGTTCTCTCAGTCTTTCATCATATGATTTATTTCTCGAGAGAGAGAGAGAGAGAGAGAGAGAGAGAGAGAGAGAGAGAGAGAGAGAGAGAGAGAGAGAGAGAGAGAGAGAGAGAGAGAGAGAGAGAAGGGGGGGGGGGGGGTTTCTGGACCCCTAACTCACATATTTAGCCCCATTGGTTTTGATTGTATTAATTGAGTTTACAAGTGAAGTTGGTTGGTGAAAAAATATAATTATAAGACATTTGCCTCATTAGTTTGACGATTTTATTATCTTTAGTGCCATATTGTTGTAATTGTTTGTTCTGGCGAGCGATAGCGAGCCTACAATTTAGAAGGAAAGGGCCTTTGGCCGTGCTATCATTGTACCAAACAATACACACATATATCTTGAAAGGTGTAGGTTTTGTTAAAGGTTGATGGAGGTCCTAGTCAACCATAAGAAATAATGGCTTACTTTGGTGTGTATGTGTGTGTGTCTGTGTATGTGTGTGTGTGTGTGAGTGTGCGATCGTGTATGTGCCTGTGTGTGTGTGTATGTGTGTTTTCCACAATACCAAACGCCTATAATATAATTTCATCAGAGTAATTTTGCACATGGCTTCCATATAGAATTCAATTTCCTTCAACTCTCGGAACGGGAAAATTCCACTTGAGGGATTGATTTCTGAACCCCTTCATTCCTCATGTTTTGCCCCATTAAATTTGATATTCTAAGATGTTCGCCCCATTAGTTTGGCGATTTTAAGAACTTTCACCCCATTTCTGTCAATATTAAGACCATTCGTGCCATTTAGGTGTCGATTTTTTCCTGGTGAGCGATAGCGAGCCTGTAATTTAAGAGTAACCGACCTTCGGTCGGAACATTTTTCTACCGAAATATGTACAAATTTATCTTGAAAGGGGTCTAGGGGGTGTAATATTAAACTTGATGGAGGTCTAGGGAACAAACTAAAAACCTCCTCTTAACTCTGGTGTAAAGATAATATCCGTCCTGCCGCTCCGTGACGGAAATTAAAGAAGGGCATAATTAAACTAAACTAAGTCTTTGAGAGAATATATAAAACTAAAATACCATCTATGAGCAACTGGTGACGTGTGGTACAGTGGTTAGCATGCTCAGCTCACCAATAACAAGTCCCAGGTTCGATTCCCGGGTAAAATACCATCTATGAGCAACTGGTGACGTGTGGTACAGTGGTTAGCATGCTCAGCTCACCAATAACAAGTCCCAGGTTCGATTCCCGGGTAAAATACCATCTATGAGCAACTGGTGACGTGTGGTACAGTGGTTAGCATGCTCAGCTCACCAATAACAAGTCCCAGGTTCGATTCCCGGGTAAAATATCATCTATGAAAAACTGGTGACGTGTGGTACAGTGGTTAGCATGCTCAGCTCACCAATAACAAGTCCCAGGTTCGATTCCCGGGTAAAATACCATCTATGAGCAACTGGTGACGTGTGGTACAGTGGTTAGCATGCTCAGCTCACCAATAACAAGTCCCAGGTTCGATTCCCGGGTAAAATACCGTCTATGAAAAACTGGTGACGTGTGGTACAGTGGTTAGCATGCTCAGCTCACCAATAACAAGTCCCAGGTTCGATTCCCGGGTAAAATACCACCTATGAAAAACTGGCGACTTGTGGTGTAGTGGTTAGCACGCTCGGCTGACAACCAAGAGTTCCCG
Source organism: Paralithodes platypus (assembly GCA_032716605.1). Classification (NCBI taxonomy): domain Eukaryota; kingdom Metazoa; phylum Arthropoda; class Malacostraca; order Decapoda; family Lithodidae; genus Paralithodes; species Paralithodes platypus. The sequence goes on along the minus strand of CM064533.1, from coordinate 11,340,782 downwards.
GGTTCGATTCCCGGGCAGAACGGGGTGGATGGGCAGTCTCCTAACACCCAATGCCTCTGTTCACCTAAGCAGCAAATTAGATAGCTAGTTTTAGTGGACAGTTGTGACGTCCCCTCTAGGGAAGTAAACTGTGGTAACCCACTAAAATACAGTAGCCCCTGTCAATAACACAGAGATGAGCGCCGCGGTTACACACTGTGTTCTATTTTTAAGGGGGGGTCACCCGTTTTTATTATCTTTTTCTCCTTTTCTCTCTTTCTCTGACTTGTATCTATTTGGCTCCATTCAGCCAACTGTTTTTAGACGTTTATCCCCATCCAGGTGTCGATTTTTTCATGGCGAGCGATAGTGAGCCAGTATTGTATGGAAAAATCCGGCTTCGCCGGAGACATTTTTCTATCGAAAAATTTACAAATTTAGCTTGCTGTAAACCAAAAATATTGACACCTGGATGGGGGGTAAACGTCTTAAAACAAAGAGAGAGAACAAAATTAACGATTGAAGTAACCTCGAAACGGCACCATACTATTTTTGCCGACTTTACAATTACAATTTACAATTTTTACAATCACATCCGAACTGCGTCTGATGCGGAAATTCGACCCAAATGTTTTTGGGCGCGGCCCGGCCGAGATTCGATCTCGGGCCCGCCACTTGGGCCACTACACCAAGAGAAGTACTCCACTTGGCATGATAGCTCAAGCAGATTTACGCATATAATTCAGTTACAGACACTTTGCCACAATCCAGGCATTACACGAGGTGGGCTCCCTTAAGATAATCAATACCCTCACAATGTTATATAAGAATAGGGTTGTGTAATATACCTTGTGGGTAAGTCTACACATGGGTGGCAGCTCTCAAGTAATTACCCTAATGTTCTGTAAACCCCGGGACAGCCAAAGCTCCTGTGCGGGGATTATCTCTGTCTGGCAGCCCACACCACTTTATGAAGGCAATAATTATACTAATATGTCTGGCTTTCACAGATTAACTGGATTAGCTTGATGGATATGAATGTAATAGAATAGCACAAACATATATACAGTATATATATATATATATATATATATATATATATATATATATATATATATATATATATATATATATATATCTATACCGGTATATATATATATATATATATATATATATATATATATATATTATTTTTTATGTGCATGAAGGAGACAGAAGATAAACCTATCTGTAACAAGTGTCCCCCTAAGGTTGAAAGAGTAACGCAGAACCTAAATCAAGATACATTACAGGTAATTTAAGTGTGTTGAAACAAGTGTGGTGTGCTTGTTTAGTGTAGTGGAGTAAATAGGAGGAGTAGGTGTTTGTGAGAGTTAGCTGGATTACTCTTTGTGTAGGTGAGGATATGCAACTAATCAAGTAGTACACAGATTATTATACTTCACCCCTTGAGGATTATGACGCGTTTTGGCAGCTTATTCTGCCTGTCATTAGACGATTGTATTTGGATTAGGAAAGGTATATGGAAGTCAATGGTTTAATTCAGACAATCTATACCCTTTTAATGCCCACACATCCTTCCTAAGCTGTACATAATCGTCTAAGGATATCCAGAACTGTCAAAACGGCTCAAGGGCTTAACCCATTACCGTCCTTTTAACGTTATTCTGGCCACTATTAAACGATTGTATTCAGTTTCAAAAGGGCCTCCAGCAATTTAACAGGTTTTCGAGCTATCTCACTTAGCCTTTTTTTTTAGTACCACAGATCTTTCTTGAACTGCACAAAATCGTCTAAATATAGCTAGAACAAAAGTAGAAAGACGTCGCCGGTACAGAAAGGGTTAACAGGCCGCGAACTATCTCACTTAAACCTTTTTACTGCCACAGATCCTTCTTAAACTGCACAAACTCGTCTAAATATAGCTAGAGTAATATATAGAAGACGTCGCCGGAACAGAAGGGGTTAATTATTTGCCTTTGTTCTCGCCAGACCAACTTAGCCTCCCACTTCCCTTTAACTCTATTTGGGCAGAGATATTTAATTTTCTTTTTTCTCTTTGTTTTGACCTCCCTGTTTCACTTCATTAGTTTGGAGAATTTAAGACGTTTCACTCCATTAGTTTGACGATATAAGATTCTTCACCCCATTCAGGTGTCTATCTTTACTGGGCAAGCGATAACGAGCCTGTAACTTAGAATAATTTGACCTTCACCCAGGATTCAAAGATTCAAATTATTGAAAATTTACTAGTAATCACGACTGTAAAATAAATTATTGACTTACTTTTCACATATTTGCTTTACTTACTTACTCTACTCACACACTCACTCGCCAGCTGTTGATACAGTATATTAACCCCATGTGTGCAGTTACACTTCATTCTTATATAATCTCTATTTGGTGAATTGTATATTTAGTTACATATTCTATTATATATATATATATATATTTGTTTTGCTTTTTTAGGTAGGTTATCACCCCCTGGTAGCCTACTTCTGCATATTTCATAATTTTGTTTTCGGTTATTTTTGTTTTCGGTTAGTCTAGGCTATTTCTGCGTACTTCAATTTTTACATTTTCAGTTAGGCTATCACCGCTGGTGGCCTATTTCTGCGTACCAGTATTTCATAATTTTTGTTTTCTGTTATTTTTGTTTTCGGTTAGTCTAGGCTATCATCCCTGGTGGCCTATTTCTGCGTACTTCAATTTTTAAATTTTCAGTTTGGCTATCACCGCTGGTGGCCTATTTCTGCGTACCGGTATTTCATAATTTTTATTTTCGGTTAGGATAGGCTATCACCCCTGGTGGCCTATTTCTGTTTAAATAAAATTTAATTGTTTTCGGTTCGGCTATCACTACGTATTAAAATTTAATGTTGTTTTGTTTTAATTTTCGGTTAGGCTATCACCGCTGATAACCTATTTGTGCGTATTTCAACATTCAACGAGAGGATTTGACAGCAAAATTGGAAGAAGCCCACAACAAGATCAACGCCCTCACCAGGAAACTGGAATCACTCCAAGAGTTTGTAAAACTCAACATTGGAGTATCACTAACTCCAATTGTTTCAACTCCAGCATCCACCACCGCCCCAACGTCATCTGCCAGCAATCCAACACCTGCAGTAGCCACTGCAGCAGATGCTTCTGACGAACCTGAGCTGACATCAAACCAGGACAGCCGCCCTGTTCACCTTAGTCTCTCCCCCACTCCTCGTGCAAGAAGCCTGCTAGCACGAACAGTACCAACCCCTCGCCCCCGTTCTAACCACTCCTCTCCCCGACCTGTACACAGAGTCCCGCCACCACAGGTTTCAGGATTTACACCAGTGAGGAACGGTGCACAGCCAACGCAGAAAAGGTCTCATCTACCAGTCACAATGTCAAACAGATTTGAGATCTTGGTAGAGGTGGAAGACGAACCAGAAGAGACCAGGCTCGTTGGGGATTCCATCCTACGAGGACAGGTCGAAGAGTTCTGCGACAGAGTCCCAAATCGACGAAAAAGATTTTGCATCCCAGGAGCTGGACTGGACGACATTGTGGAAGCCTTCGAAGATACCACAAAGAATGCAAATGAAAATACCCTTTTTGTCATCCATGCTGTTTCAAATGACATCATGCGCACCAGATCCGAAGAGTTGATGGAGAAATATCGCAAGATGATCCAGCACTACAAAGACAAGTCAAGGAATATCATAATCTCAGACATTCTCCCCAAGATCGACTCACCTCACAAATTCTACGACAAGGCCTTCAGCACAAATAGCCGACTAAAATATTTGTGTCTGAAGGAAGAAGTTGAATTCATCAACCTCTGGGACAACTTCTACAACCAGCCTACTCTGTTCCGCAAGGATGGCACTCATCTAAACCCTGTGGGTTCAGCACGCATGGGTCGTCTCCTACACGAAGCAGTCCGCAGCCATGGATCAAAAAACGCTATCCGAGAAGAAGCAGCAGTGACATAAATCATCCAACGCCAAGCAAAACACAGAGGCAACCGAGGACCACCAGCCATAAGGACCGAAGACAGCGAGAACCGAGGACAGCCTTGAACATAAACGTAGATCCGACAAGAACCAAAAATATTATTAAATAGCGTTCCGTGAGATCTAAAATAACAAATTTAAAGGTTTTCTATGCAAACGCTCGTAGCATACGCAATACATTTTCAGATTTAGAGGAGCTAGTGTTTACAGAAAATTATGATGTGATTGGCATAACAGAATCTTGGCTCAATACCGAAGATAGAGACTTTTTAGCAGAGTATTCACTTCCCGGTTATGTAATGTTTGAGAAAAGCCGAATAAATAGAAATGGAGGTGGCGTTTTACTTTATATCAAAGAAACTCTTAACCCTACCCTCTTGTCAAAACCTCAAATTGTGAACGTCGACACATCTTTTGTGCTAATAAAGAATAATAAAGGTACAAAAATAATACTTGCGTTAATAGACAGACCTCCAGCTCAATCAGTGCAAACTGACCGAGAAATTTACGAACAAATTGCAGATGTAAGTAACTCACATGATACCGTAATTTTTGGCGACTTTAATTTACCTGGGACCAAGTGGGGCGATACTCTTACTTCACACTCCAGACATGACTTGTATACGAACTTGCAAGAGAGTTCGCTTTATCAATTAGTTCGAACGCTGACCCGTGGTAATAATGTTCTTGACATTGTACTTGCAACAAAAGAAGAATTAATAGAGAATTTGAATGTTGGTGATGAATTCAGTAACAGCGACCATCGTACGATAACTTTCACTTTTAAGTTTACTAGTAACGAACCAAATAGTAGCATCGAAAAAGTCCCTAATTTCAAGAAAGCAAACTTCCATAAACTTAGAGCTATGTTTAAAGAAACTGACTGGAGCTATTTAATTAACAATAACGACATAAATACATCTTGGAAGTTATTCGAAACCACTTACCTAAAAGCAGTGCAGGACTGCATACCATCGAAAATACGGCGTCCAGGCCATAATAATAAGCCCAAATGGTGGAATAAAGATATTTCAAACTGCCTGCTTGCTAAAAATTTAGCTAATGATGGATTAAAATCCTCACAAAATGACGAAGAACGGGTGAAATTTGTAGAGCTACGACGCAAAGCCAAAAAGTTAATTAAGCAAAGTAAAAAGACCTTAGAGTTACATATTGCGAATCAAAGTAAAACAAACCCGAAATAATTCTATAGTTATATCAGAAAGAAAAAAGTAGTTACTTCAAGTGTTGGACCGTTAGTCGATGAAAATGGAGAATACACCAAAGACGAAGTACAAATGAGTAATGCCCTCAATACCTTCTTTGAATCAGTTTTTACAACAGAAGACCTCAGTGATATCCCTACACCATCGCCGATTCAGATTGATAATTCAGATGTTCTAAGCAATATCACCGTTAGAGAGAGAGAAGTATTTAATTGTTTAGATAAACTCAAGGTAAATAAAACGCCAGGACCTAATACAATCTCGCCTAGAGTTCTAAAGGAAGCTAAGGATCAGCTCTCCAAACCACTGACATTACTGTTCAATAAATCCTTGCAGTCTGGAACTATGCCTGATCAGTGGAAGCTAGCCAACGTAACACCGATATTCAAAAAAGGCAGCATATCCCTACCCAGTAACTATCATCCAATTAGCTTAACCTCAGTTGTATGTAAAATGCTAGAAACGGTCATACGAGACAGACTCGTAAATCACTTAGAGGAAAATAACATACTTAAAGATACTCAACACGGCTTTCGTAAAAAACGTTCCTGTTTAACAAACCTCTTAGACTTCTTCCACGATATCCTCAACCTCTACGATGAGAGTAAAGCTGTAGATATTATATACCTTGATTTTCAAAAGGCCTTTGACAAAGTTCCCCACAAACGTTTACTGCTAAAACTAAAAGCGCATGGAATACAAGACGGTGTGTTGAAATGGATAGAAAATTGGCTCAGCAACAGAAAGCAAAGGGTAGTCATAAACGGGAAGGCATCTAAATGGACCAATGTAAGTAGCGGGGTACCCCAGGGATCGGTACTAGGACCAATTCTATTACATCAACGACATACTGTAGATGAGGGTCTCACCTGTACAATCTCAAAATTTGCTGACGATACAAAAATTGCAAATAGCGTACTCTCAAAAGAACAAGTTGACGATATGCAACACAATCTAGATAAATTGTCATGTTGGGCCCAAATTTGGCAAATGAGTTTCAATGCGGATAAATGTAAAGTACTACATGTCGGATACCTAAATGAGAAAGCAAACTATTCGATGAATGGCACTCAGCTTAAGAATGTAAACAGAGAAACAGATCTGGGAGTAACAATATCGAGTAACCTAAAACCGAGTCAACAATGTTCAGAAGTTGTTAAGAAGGCAAACAAAATAATTGGCATTATAGGCAGGTCATTTGAGCATAAATCTAAATAAGTTATCCTAACCCTTTACAATTCCTTAGTCCGCCCTCTTCTGGAATACTGCGTTCAATCCTGGTGCCCTTATTACCAAAAAGATATAAACAAGCTAGAACGAGTTCAACGTAGAGTTACCAAAATGATACCTAGCCTAAAGAACAAACCATACGAAGAGCGTCTTAGAGAATTAAATCTATTTCCTTTAACCCAGCGCAGATTAAGAGGTGACTTAATTCAAGTGTTCAAAATCATCAAAGGCGTCGACAATATGAACTGTAGTAAGTACTTCACTATCGTTCAATCTAATTACACGCGGAGAAACGGTTGTAAAATTATTGGTAAATCTTTTAACTCACACTAATCTAAGAATTTCTTCTTCAATCGAGTTGTCAACTTGTGGAATGGACTTCCCCGAGACGTTATAGACTGCATCACCGTTGATTCATTTAAACTCCGCCTAGACAAATAACTCGCATCAAACCCGCGACTGACTGCGTTTGTAAATTAATAACTTTATTTTATCCCCCCTTCAGTTACTAACCCATTTGTCCCCTACTAACTTCCTAATCCTGCCACGGACATTAGTTCCAGGGCAGTAATTCCCTTTCCAATGTTCCCTTACCCACTCTAAACCACTGTTTGGACACTTGATCCTCAGTGTTTAGGAGGACAAGCAGCCTAGAAGGGTCACTAGATCTGTTGTTGCTTGATTTACTTTGTACTCCTTTGTACTCACTCACTCACTCACTTACTCTATGCAGTCACACACTAAAGGGTACATCACACAGTCAGGAATGCGAGCTAGAATCACTAGGAGTAATGATTCCTGGTGATTCCTGGGAATACACCACGAATGTCTGCAATTCCCCGTGGACTCACAACACCGTAGGAACCACTGGGAGTGTACCTGCGAATCACTGGGAGTCACTGGGAATCACTGGGAATCACCTGGATAAAACCAGGAATGAGGTGCGAGTGACTGAAAATTTGAAAATTTGGATTTTTACTGTAATATACGAGTCGATAGTAGTAATATAGGTATCACTGGGAATTAGATAGGAGTCACTGGGAATCACCGAGCATCACTGGGATTTGTTTGGAATGAGATGCGAGTATGCCAGGCATGGCCCCCATTGTGAAGAGCCCCTATATACTATTAACCGGCGACTACAACGGGCCCTAAACAACCAAGCCAAACACGTATCCACCATTCTCGTTATGTTAGGTAAGGGGAATTGCAGAACGTGTAGACTACAAGTAGGGTATTGTAACATTGACCATACATTGTTCACATTATTTAATTACCTGAACTACCGTAATTTCCTTCTCTACACACAATCACTGGGTGAATACAATGTCTTGTGGGAAATTGTACTTACACAGGTTAATACTAGGCCTATTTATATTGTTTGACCATGAAAAGTTAACTACCTGTATAATGCATATTATACTTTCACGTGAGAAGTATTACAGGTTTATATGAATAATATATTTATTAAAGGGTACTTCACACAGTCACGAATGCGAGCTAGAATCACTAGGAGTAGCTGAAAATTCGGATTCCTGGCCCTATTCGCGGTGAAAATTCGATGACTCCTAGTGACTCTAGCGATATCCTAGTGATTCCTGTTAGACTCACAGTGACTCCAAACCACTCGCGGCCGATTCGCCTGTCCGACAAAATGTTCACCGTGTTTAAAGTTCTAGCCACGAATCGGACCATTCCCAGTGACTCCCAGTTGATTCCCAGTGATCCCCAGTGACTCCCAGTGAGTCCTGGTGATGCTCAGTGTTTCGTATCTGATTCGCGGACAGCTTTTGGTTTCAGTTCCAGTTCATACCAGAATCACCAGGACTCACTGGGAGTCACTGGGAAATCACTGGGAATCACTAGGAGTGGTCCGATTCGCGGCGAGAACCTTAAACACGGTGAACATTTTGTCGGACAGGGCCAATCGGCCGGGACTGGTTTGGAGTCACTGGGAGTGTACCAGGAATCACTAGGATATCGCTAGAGTCACTTGGAGCATAGATTTTCACCGCGAATAGGCCCAAGAATCCAAATTTTCAGCTATTCCTAGTGGTTCTAGCTCGCATTCTTGACTGTGTGAAGTACCCTTTACTCTACTCACTTACTGTACTCTACTCACTCACTCACTTACTTACTCACTCACTTACTCTACTCACTCACTTACTCACTCACTTACTCTACTCACTCACTCTACTCACTCACTCTACTCTACTCACTCACTCACTCACTTACTTACTTACTCACTCTACTCACTCACTCACTTACTTACTCACTCACTCTACTCTACTCACTCACTCACTTACTCTACTCATTCACTTACTTACTTACTCACTCTACTCACTCACTTACTCTACTCACTCACTCTACTCACTCACTCTACTCTAATCACTCACTTACTCTACTCTACTCACTCACTTACTCTACTCACTCACTCTACTCTACTCACTCACTTACTCAACTCACTCACTCTACTCTACTCACTCACTTACTTACTCATTTACTCACTCACTTACTCTACTCACTCACTCTACTCTAATCACTCACTCACTTACTCTACTCTACTCACTCACTTACTCAACTCACTCACTCTACTCACTCACTTACTCTACTCACTCACTTACTCTACTCACTCACTTACTCAACTCACTCATTCTACTCTACTCACTCACTTAATCTACTCACTCACTTACTCACTCTACTCTACTCACTCACTTACTTACTCTACTCACTTACTTACTTACTCACTCACTTACTTTCTCACTCTACTCACTCACTTACTCACTCTACTCACTCACTTACTCTACTCACTCACTCTGTGAGAAATAAATTGACTACACCGGTATCTGGGGAATGTTGGCAACAACCTTCCGATAGGGTAACCTCACTAGAGTGAACAATTTCCTACCAGAACCCGGTGATTGTATATATTGTAGAGATTAATTAATGTTAGGTAATTTAGTACTGTATAAGATTACCTTGATCAAGTTAATTTAGTTATAAAACCTTGTAGAAATAAGTTTAGAAGAACAGTAAAGCGGATCAGTTTAAATATTCCCGCGACCGCATACGCGATCCACCGTTTGCTTTAGGGTCGTTAATATCTTGATATTATGTTCACTAAATCGTAACGATGTTCACCTTTATAATTATATAATTTAAATGCTGATAATTATTTATATGATTTCGTGAAGAGGGAATGAACCCTTGGTAACGAATTAATATATAGTTTATTTAAGAGTCGGAAATTGAAGTTTCGATCAGACGCTAGTAAACTTGTGAACGGTAGAGACATGTCCCGTGATCTCCTCCACCACAATTCCCACGCCCGGCCCGGAGTCCTGACCTATAACCCTTATATACCGAAGCCGGAATCCTCTGAACTAAACCAGGACCCTAGTTATAGCTAAGTCATTGATATATATGGCCATTTATACAATGTTTAGTTAGGGCATCCTGAGAGATAGGCTACCATAGTTCATACCATAAGGTAGGCGATCTCAGACTTTATTTTTATTTATGTTGATTAATTTTATATTTCGATTGGTGTGGTAAGAGATAACCTTTGGCCATATTATCCCCCACATTTTGGTGCCCCGAGTGAGGATTCCGATCGGTGTGTAGACTAGAGGTTAGGTTAGGTTAGGTCAATTTTGTTATTAACAGTTAGGGTCCCCATTTCTATAAATGTATAAGGTCGCATTTGTGGGACACAGTTTGATACCCCGCCATTTTGAGGTCCCTAACTGTGAAATTAGATGCTATCGAGCCCCAGGAGGTAGAGCCCGTAATTTCATGACAGACAGGCGACTGAATCGTGTACTCGATTGGCCTCACCAATTGACCATCTTATATTTGGGAGGCAACGACGTACACGAAACAGTCCAAGTGTCAGAAATTACGGATGACATCATCTCTATCATCCAACTAATTGAGCAGCGCTGTGGCTCTAAGGTAGCAGTCGTCTTGCTGGAGCCACGAGAGCTGCCCCCCATTCATGAGGGTGAGCCAGGTGTAACCCGCGGTCATTACCTCACAATCTACCAAGCCGCGAATCGGCAACTGCAGAGACTACTGCGCGGCTATCGAACGTTCCAGTTTGGAGCCAGACCATATCGCCGCAATTTGCGTCGTGACGGCGTCCACTGGAACCGTAGAGCTCAAGCCGCGCAGGTAGCCCGCTATCACGAGTACATCGTCGATTCACGGGCAGATTGGTTGGTTTACCAGGTGATGGCCGTGGGTGAGTGGCACTGGCATGGCGTTTAAATCCTGTGGTAGAGGACTGGTAGGAGGGCCTGCAACGTTGCGTTCTCTGGCGTTTGTGAAACTCGGAGCTTGAGCTTCGTTGCAGTCCCTAAATTTCCCCCATATTTTTCTTATTTAGACCATTTTATGTTTCTGTCCCTTAATGTCACCCGCGTCTGGCAGACTAGGTCGACCAGTTAAACGCTCGGGACGGAGCATATACCAAATTTATTAAATAACAAATGTGTTCCCCCCCCCCCTTTTAGAAAAAATGCTACTACCACAGGTACCCACTAACATCTGGGATAAGAAATCAATGATTAACTAAATATTTACAGCTTTAGCTTCATTCTTGTACCTAAATTCTCCCTATTATTTGATAATTTAGGCCATTTTTATGTTTCTGTCCTTTAATGTCACCTACGTCTGAAAGACCAAGTAGACCAGCTAAATGCTCGGGACGGAGCATATATTACATTTAATTCAATAATAAATATATTCCCTCCCCCTACTAGCGTGCGTTCCCACGTATTAGGTAAATTATATTGTAGACTTAATGTTTTCAACTAATTATTCATCTGAATTTGTAGCAAATAATGGTACGCATATAATGCTACAGATTAACAGCTAAATTGAGTATGTGTTAGGCTATAATATAATTATATAAATATAATTTTGATTGTTGAAAATTAGTCTTCAGTATAAACATTAATAATAGTCCAGAAAATAATTACCCATTTTCCAAAATGACTGATACACTCTTGAGAAAATCTATGGTGGGGAAATTAGGCTGGGTAACTAGAGCATTACATAATTGCCAGGAGGTAAAAAGACGTGACTCCTGTCCAAGGGAGCTGTTAAAATCTCAAATCCAAGATCTTAAAACCCGATGGGCTAATTATGAAGAGTCTTGTAATAAATTGGAGGACTTTTGCATCAAACAAGAACAATCTGAAAGGTTTGAGGAATTACAGCAAGCCTATGCAAATACCCGTGAAAGTTATTTGGATCAACTAGCTGGGTTCGAATCCTTGGCGACAGAGGCAGTTACCGAAACAGGGAGTAATGGTACCAGTAATGGTACTGCGGCTCCGGGACAACAAAGCTTTAAGTTGCCACCTATAACCTTACCTGAATTTGATGGGCAATCTGATTGGAATACCTTTTGGGACAAATTTAAAGGTTTAGTTCATGACAGGTTAGATATTTCTGCAGCAAATAAATTTTCATACTTGTTGGGTGAACTTAAGGGTTTTGCATTGGATTTTATCAAGGAACTTCCCATAACAGATGCCAATTATACAGCAGCTCTAGACGTACTCAAGGAGAATTTTGAAGATACGGAGTTGTCTCTACAGCGCCTAGTTTACAAATTGCTGGAGTTATCAGGACCAAAGCATACATACCAGGATCTTCAGTCATTTCGGATCAGCTTGAATTGTGTTTTGAAATCACTTAGTACCCAGAAAGATCTTGATTCAGCTTCTTGGCTCTTGAACCATATTGTACAACAAAAGCTCTCTCAGAAAACCTGTGATGAATTGTACCACAGGTATAAGAAGAACTACTTCACGTATCAAGAGATAGAAGAGGGTTTAAGAGAGCTGTGCAAACACATGCAGGTTTCCAAGAAGGATAGCGGTATCAAGGAAGGAGACAACAAGGTTAAATACACAAAAGTGTCTACAACAGGGACTAAGGAAAAAGCAAAACCGTTCAAGAAGGAAGAGGTTGGTACCTATGTGACATCCGTCCAGCAGAATAATCAAACTAATTCAGTATCTAAAACAAAAGGTGTTTGGGAGAGAAAAAATTCCCGTCTCAATTCTCCAGTAACCCAAGAAGTAACCAGAGATATTAACCCCACACCAGGGATAAACCAAGAAAACCGGAAGGTGTGTATGTTATGTTCAGAACAACATTCCACAGTGTATTGTAGGACTTACCCAAATCTTAAGGTTAGACTTCCACGACTCATCGAACTAGGTAAGTGTCTTGTTTGCCTTAGCACAAGACATTCTACTGAGGAATGTGCCACTAAATTAAATGTATGTATTCGGTGCAAGACTGGTGTACATCATACCGCGTTGTGTCCCAAGATCAGTGAAGTACAACCCAAACCGACAAGTGTAAATATGACCCTGACCACTGGAAACCCAATGCATACGCCGGCAGCTACTCCTACAGCCGAGATTCAACTGATCAGAGGAAAAGAGGTTATGCCGGTCAAAGCACTCTTTGATACTGGAGCGCAAAAGAAAATGTGGGGGATAATATGGCCAAAGGTTATCTCTTACCACACCAATCGAAATATAAAATTAATCAACATAAATAAAAATAAAGTCTGAGATCGCCTACCTTATGGTATGAACTATGGTAGCCTATCTCTCAGGATGCCCTAACTAAACATTGTATAAATGGCCATATATATCAATGACTTAGCTATAACTAGGGTCCTGGTTTAGTTCAGAGGATTCCGGCTTCGGTAGATAAGGGTTATAGGTCAGGACTCTGGGCCGGGCATGGGAATTGTGGTGGAGGAGATCACGGGACACTTCTCTACCGTTCAGATGTTTACTAGCGTCTGATAAAGAGTGTGCTCAATTGCACATATTTTGTGATGCCTCATCTAAGGCGTATGGTGCAGTAGCTTATTGTGTCACTGAAGTCCGATCTACTATGATTATGTCCAAATCCCGAGTAGCGCCATTAAAACAACGTACCCTTCCACAGTTGGAGCTGACCGCTGTTGAATTGGGAACTAGGTTAGCTACTTATTTGAATGGTATGTTTCCCTTTTTAGGTGAGACATATATATGGACAGATAGTGAGATATGTTTGCACTGGATAGGTAAGGATGATAGTCACATAGTTTATGTGCGTAACAGAGTACACAAAATAAAGGAACTGCAAATGAACTATACATTCATGCATGTTAAGTCCAAGGATAATCCGGCTGACTTGGTGAGCCGAGGTGTTGGTGTCAAGAAACTGATTAACGAAACTCTGTGGTTTGAGGGTCCAGTTTGGCTACGTCAGAGTGATTGGCCAGAACAAAAATAATACCAGAAGGTTAATGATGATAATGTTCATATGGACCCAATAATTATCCCAGAGCCTTCAGTGATTGACATCACCAAGTTCTCCAATTTGGACAAACTATTAACTGTAACTAAATTTGTGTTTAAGTTCCTGAGCAAGAAGGTAAAGATGGATGAATTAGACCCACTTACCTACTGGATCAGAAGGATACAAGCTGAAAAGTATGATGAGGAATTAACACAGCTACGTAAACCCAATCCCAAGCCAACCAAAAGAATGAAGGACCTTGGGCTGTATCTAGACAATCAAGAATTAATATGTTGTCGAGGTCGTATTGGTAAAGCTGATCTACCCCTCAAAACTCGGCATCCGATCCTATTGCCCAAGGATTGCGACCTCACCAAATTGATGGTTTTAAAAGCGCATGAAACCACTAAACACGGTGGGATAGCAGACACTCTAGCCTATATGTGACAAACATATTGGATACCCCAGGGACGACAAGCTGTTAAACGCTGTATCAAGAATTGCATTATTTGCAAGAGGTATACAGCTATCGCTATTCCTTACCCTGGACCACCAGCTCTTCCGCCAGACCGCATTCACCAAAGGACACCGTTTGAGGTAACAGGTATAGATTATACTGGTGCCATCACTCTCACAGGAGATGATGGTCCACCCAAGAAGGTTTACATATGTCTATTCACCTGTACCAGCACTCGGGCTATCCATTTGGAAATAGCGGAGGACATGAGCTCGGAAACCTTTATTAATTTATTTAGAAGATTTGCCGCTCGGCGAAGTTGTCCCAGACGTTTGATTATTGACAATGGGACAAATTTTGTGGGCGCATCACCGTTGGTTTCTGAACTATTAAAGAGCAACGCAGTACATCAAATGTTAGATTCTAGAAATTGTTGTTGGTCATTCACAGCTCCCAGAGCCCCTTGGCAAAATGGATTTACAGAGAGAATGATAGGTATCGTAAAATCGTGCCTGAAAAGGGTTCATCACAAGTCCAAGGTCACCTTGGATGAGTTAAGAACTGTTGGCACCGAAATAGAAACCAGAGTAAATAATCGACCACTAATGTATCAAGATGACTCCAATCTGGAAATTGAGGCCTTAACACCAGCTCATTTATTATATGGTAGACGATTGGACCCAGTCCCCCGTTTGGACGTGACCGAGGAATTAGTGGATCCCTCCGTTAATGAAGCAGATGCACACTTGCGACGAAGCTACCATAAACTCTGCAAAATACTGGACGCCTGGAACAAACATTGGGCATCTGAGTATATCTTGAGCTTACGGGAGAGGTCTTATGGTGCGAATTCTGCTAGTAACCGTCACAAACCGGTAGTGGGAGACAGTCTTGTTGAAAATGGACCAACCTCACTCTAAATGGCCCTTAGCAAGGATCCAAGAAGTTTATCCTGATTCCAAAGGAGTTATCAGAACCGTTAAGGTTGTATCTCGAGGACAAACCACTCTCCGAACTGTAGATCGTCTCATACCTATGGAACTCGCCATCCCACCGGAAGAAGAACAGCAACCCATAGTAATAGGGAGCCCAAAACCACCACGAGCAGCTGCTGCGGGGTCTCGAAGAAATTGGCGTGATTTGTTAGCCGCAGGTGATATAACATGATGCGACACATCATACTTCGCCGGGCCCCAATCTGTGAGAAATAAATTGACTACACCGGTATATGGGGAATGTTGGCAACAACCTTCCGATAGGGTAACCTCACTAGAGTGAACAATTTCCTATCAGAACCCGGTGATTGTATATATTGTAGAGATTAATTAATGTTAGGAAATTTAGTACTGTATAACATTACCTTGATCAAGTTAATTTAGTTATGAAACCTTGTAGAAATAAGTTTAGAAGAACTGTAAAGAGGATCAGTTTAAATATTCCCGCGACCTCATACGCGATCGATCCACCGTTTGCTTTAGGGTCGTTAATATCTTAATATTATGTTCACTAAATCGTTGTGAAACGATGTTCACCTTTATAATTATATAATTTAAATGCTGATAATTATTTATATGATTTCGTGAAGAGGGAATGAACCCTTGGTAACGAATTAATATATAGTTTATTTAAGAGTCAGAAATTGAAGTTCCGATCAGACGCTAGTAAACTTTTGAACGGTAGAGACGTGTCCCGTGATCTCCTCCACCACAATTCCCACGCCCGGCCCGGAGTCCTGACCTATATCCCTTATCTACCGAAGCCGGAATCCTCTGAACTAAACCAGGACCCTAGTTATAGCTAAGTCATTGATATATATGGCCATTTATACAATGTTTAGTTAGGGCATCCTGAGAGATAGGCTACCATAGTTCATACCATAAGGTAGGCGATCTCAGACTTTATTTTTATTTATGTTGATTAATTTTATATTTCGATTGGTGTGGTAAGAGATAACATTTGGCCATATTATCCCCCACACACTCACTTACGGTCGCAAAATTATTGGTAAATCTTTTAACTCACACGAATCTAAGAATTTCTTCTTCAATCGAGTTGTCAACTTGTGTAATGAGGTTCCCCGAGACGATATAGACTTCAGCACCGTTGATTCTTTTAAACTTCGACTAGACAAATATCTTGCATCAAACCCGCGACTGACTGCGTTTGTAAATGAATAACTTGATTTTATTCCCCCGCAGATTCATCAAGGATTATTGCGTATATATATATATTACTAAGACGTTACTCTCTTTTTCCCAGATATACGAAAGATCACTTCTAACTGCGTTATGTTACTAACCCATCTGTCCCCTACTAATCCTGCCACGGACATTAGTTCCAGGGCAGTAGTTCCCTTTCCAATTTTCCCTTACCAACTCTAAATCACTGTTTGGACATTTGATCCTCAACTGTTTTGGAGGACAAGCAGCCTAGAGGGGTCACAAGATCTGTTGTTGTTTGATTTCCTTTGTACTCCTTTGTACTTATTCTACTCACTCACGCACTCATCCACTCACTCACTTACTTAATTACTGTGTGGAGAGTACAAGGTTGCTGCGTAACACACTTACCTAGAAAAGAGAACAGAGGCTGTTAATATCGAGAGGGTTAATGTTCTGGCTACCTTTAGATTAGGTCGTTTGTTATGCGATAAATATATTTTGGGGAGAGAGAGAGAGATTTAGATTTAGTAAGGTCATTTATAACCTTGTGATTGCTAGAGGCCTTTCGTAAAATAGAAATAGAGCATATTATATTATACAGTATATAGTCGTACATATTTACATTTATTTTTCTTTCAGTCATTTCCACTTCCACACTAAATACATTGAAGCCGGCGGATACGTGCATTTTTATCGGAGTTTAATTAACAACATTATTTAATTCAGTATTTTCTTGTTAATAAGGGGAGAATGATTTTGTTTGCATATCATTTTATTTCATGTTACATTTGATGGTATTGTTTTTAAAGTTTATATTTTTCAAGTTTTCTCGCTAGACCTCCACCACCTTTTAAGTTTTCTCCCTAGACCTCCACCACCTTTTAAGTTTTCTCCCTAGACCTCTACCACCTTTTACGTTTTCTCCCTAGACCTCCACCACCTTTTAAGTTTTCTCCCTAGACCTCCATCACCTTTTAAGTTTTCTCCCTAGACCTCCACCACCTTTTAAGTTTTCTCCCTAGACCTCCACCACCTTTTAAATGTTCTCCCTAGACCTCCACCACCTTTTAAATTTTCTCCCTAGACCTCCACCACCTTTTAAGTTTTCTCCCTAGACCTCCACCACCTTTTAAGTTTTCTCCCTAGACCTCCGTTACTTTTTAAAATTATCCCCTAGGTTTGTGTATTTTTCGGAATAAAAATGTGTCCAGCGAAAGGGTTCCTCCTCAATTGCAGGCTCGCTGTCGATCACCAGAAAATGTGTCCAGCGGAAGGGTTCCTCCTCAATTGCAGGCTCGCTGTCGATCACCAGAAAATGTGTCCAGCGGAAGGGTTCCTCCTCAATTGCAGGCTCGCTGTCGATCACCAGAAAATGTGTCCAGCGGAAGGGTTCCTCCTCAATTGCAGGCTCGCTGTCGATCACCAGAAAATGTGTCCAGCGGAAGGGTTCCTCCTCAATTGCAGGCTCGCTGTCGATCACCAGAAAATGTGTCCAGCGGAAGGGTTCCTCCTCAATTGCAGGCTCGCTGTCGATCACCAGAAAATGTGTCCAGCGGAAGGGTTCCTCCTCAATTGCAGGCTCGCTGTCGATCACCAGAAAATGTGTCCAGCGGAAGGGTTCCTCCTCAATTGCAGGCTTGCTGTCGATCACCAGAAAATGTGTCCAGCGGAAGGGTTCCTCCTCAATTGCAGGCTCGCTGTCGATCACCAGAAAAACAAGTTGACACTTAAAGGGCACGACATTTTTGCTACCACAATATTTACACATTTATCTCGAAGTAAGTGTCTGTCTGTCTGTCTCTCTGTCTGTCTGTGTGTGTGTGTGTGTGTGTGTGTTTAAACTTGATGGAGGTCTAAAGAGCAAACTAAAGAGACAAAAAACAAACCCTTGAATACATATACTGTATGTATTCAAGGGTTTGTTTTTTACCTCACACACACACACACACACACACACACACACACACACACACACACGATCACACTTCCAGATAAATGTCTACATTTATGTAGTTATTTATGCACGTATATTATACGTGCACAAATAAATAAATATATATATATATATATATATATATATATATATATATATATATATATATATATATATAATGAGAGGCCCACGATTTGCTATGAGTGACTGTACCAAGAGTTGACAACAGTTGTTCGTGAGTCATGTAAACCAATTCAATATGACTCAAAATAGGGGGCACCGTAATTAGCCCCTTCTAGACCGGCGACCTATTTCCTATTTAGATTATTCTGGTCCCCCTCTTCCTTGTGTTTATACCCATAAGTTTACAGAATTTAAGACGTTCGGCCGATTAGTTTGGCGATTTTAAAACCTTGCGCCCCATTTCTTTGTCAATGTTAAGACTATTCATGTCATTTAAGTGTTGATATTTTCCTGGCGAGCGATAGCGAGCCTGTATATTATAAAGAACCGGCCTTCGGCCGTATTTTTATTTTATCGAAAAGTTTACATATTTATCTTGAAGGAGGGTCTTGGAGGCGTGTTTTTTAAAGCTTGATTGAGGTCTAGGAAGGAAACTAAAAGAATATTAACAAGATACATAAATGACCAAATAAATGCGCCCCCCCCCCCCCCTTAAACGACATTATGAAGCTTAGGAAGGATATAATAGGTAAACAGATTTATTAAGAGAGCTTGTAACATTGTCATGGGTACAAGTCCTTCCTAAGCTGAATAAAACCGTCTAATAATTGTCAGAGTATATTGAGAGTGAGATGACCGGTACTGAAGGGGTTATCTTGTAGTGGTAGTGTCAAGCAAAGTGAGTTAATTCTAGTTTGACTCAGATGAAATAAAAGAGGAAGACATTTACAAAGTTCTATATGGATTTACTATACTGTATACTCTGACCACACATACGGTCTACACGAGGGGGTCAAGACTTAATTATAATTGACCTAGCAGAACACAAAGTAAAAGAAAGTGGAAGACAAGGATAGTATAATACAAGGTTCTATCTATCTGACAGAGAGAGAGAGAGAGAGAGAGAGAGCGAGAGCAAGAGAGAGAGAGTGGAAGAACGAGAGCAAAAAAGAAAACACGCACACACAAGAGAGAGCAGAGAACTTTAATTTCCTCAAGTCATGCCCCCTCACTAAACTCCGCAGACAAATTTCCAGCCGGGCCAAGATAAAAAACCCAGCCAATTGCACAGCGTAAACCTGCACTAAATTGGCCTAATTGACGGCAGGGGGGCGACGTCTACACCCGCCCGCCGATACACACACACTGACACCCACGAAAAACTTAAAGAGTGAAATGCCAGCAGCGACGAATTTGGGGCTATTTTGGAATTAAGATATTTACAATGTCGAGTATCTGACATTATTTCAGGCTTCTTCTTCTTACAATACTCGATTTACCATTTTAGATAGTGCAGTAGGTCCATATTTTACTGGGAGAATTAAGATTATAACACAATACATGTGCATGGTTTATAAAGTGTATTTACTTAAGTATGGTTGTCAGCACCAGTCGTTCAGGGAATTACTCTCGAAGAGAGCCTTAGGTGGAGTATAAGTGTTGCTAGACATCCTGTTTCACCACCTGGGCTCCATTGCTGTGTTTTTTTGTTTTGTTTTTTTGTCTGTGTCTCACTTACACAAAAAACAATTCTAGCTTGATCTTACGATACACACACTCTTGCTCTGCTACAAAAAAACACAAGCACTACACACCCTTCACTAACTTATCTCTTATCCAATTTTGTATTATGGCATAGGAATGGTGGCGACCACACCGTCCACCAAGTTGGTGGTGCTATCAGCCTTTGTAGCAGTGGACCACTGGTTCCTATCTTCAGAAAATTCCTGTGCTTGGTATGCTTCCAACCAGGGCCCTCACGAGGCTAAAGAAAATAGAAAAACAGTTATGGAACTGCCATCCAGGCGAGGGATTGCTCTGAGTCTGCTCCTTATGTGCAAATGGTCTTAATCAACTTGCTGGAAATGGCACTGTTGAGTGGGGCAGTGGGGGCATGTCTGGGAGCTTCGAGGCAGTTTCTTTCCAGCTGCATTTAGACGATTTTATGAAGCTTAGGAAGAATATATAGTATCTAAATGGATGTATTGAGATAGTATGAAGCGGCTGTGGCCTTCTAATCGGTAAACGTCATTCTTAAGTTGAAACAAATCGTCTAATAGTTGGCAAAATATCATTAAAAGGATGTCACCAGTACTGAAGGGGTTAATGGTTTGTTCTAATTTGAATAGAAAAGGTGGGGAGCGCTGTTTGTGTGCACCATTTTTATTGCAGTTCGGTGATCATATTTTTGCGGTGTAAATATAATACAGAACTTGAATTCATCCAAGGTATTTTTATCTACTGTATGTGCATGAAGGAGACAAAAGGCAAAGTTGCCTATAACAAGTGTCTTCCCCAAGGTTGAAAGAAGGATAGAGAGCCAAAATCAAGGCATGATAGATATAATTTTTATCTATGTGCATGAAGGAGACAAAAGGCAAAGTTGCCTATAACAAGTGTCTTCCCCAAGGTTGAAAGAAGGATAGAGAGCCAAAATCAAGGCATGTTAGATATCATTTTAAGTGTATTGGAAAAAAGTATGGTATGCTTGTGTATTGAAATTAATAGGAGGAGGTGTTTGTGAGAGTTAGCTGGATTACTCTGCTTATTACTATTATAAGGTGCCTTTTAGGAGAGTATAACTCTTAAAATGCTCGTGTTTGTATTTTATGTTGCATGTTAATGTTATTTGTATCCATTTGTATGACTAAATACATATTTTTTGTTTATTTATATTTGATAGTGACAGATAACTTAAATGTAAAGATGATAGTAGGGTTGGGTGGTGGCTGATAATTACCGTGTTTGATGGAGCAGCAATAATGGTTAGGTGGTTTTCACAAGTATGTCACGGTAGCCTTGTCCGTTTCCTAGTCATTCAGGTGTGACGTTAACCTCATGACACAGGGACAAGTGGCTTAATTCTCCACTTTTGGTAATGCACAATATTAACGAAAATTAGGGGACGGTGTGAAACAAGCGGTGGCAAAATACCACACTGATCCAACTGTTTGTTAATAAGTTATTCCTGAAAAACGATGCCACACGGCATCTGAAACCCATAGTAGAATGCTCTGACCTATTAATACTCAAACTTGCATCAACATAATGATATAATATCTTGCTTGGCACGTTGAGCCATATAGCACCACGGTAGTTGCTGAAGCCCTGTTGACCACCTTCCCCTTCCAGGCAGGGTAGGTTAAGCCCCTTTTACAATTAGAAGGAATAATAACATTTTGAGAGACGACAAACAACTCGTACAAATGCAGCTATTCGATAATGATTATCTCTAACTCCATGCCCCTCTACACTGTCGTCATCGTCAATGATTATATCTAACTCCATGCCCCTCCACACTGTCGTCATCGTCAATGATTATCTAGAACTCCATGCCCCTCCACACTGTCGTCATCGTCAATGATTATCTATAACTCCATGCCCCTCCACACTGTCGTCATCGTCAATGATTATCTATGACTCCATGCTGCTCCACACTGTCGTCATCGTCAATGATTATCTCTAACTCCATGCCCCTCCACACTGTCGTCATCGTCAATGATTATCTCTAACTCCATGCCCCTCCACACTGTCGTCATCGTCAATGATTATCTCTAACTCCATGCCCCTCCACACTGTCGTCATCATCAATGATTATCTATAACTCCATGCCCCTCCACACTGTCGTCATCGTCAATGATTATCTATAACTCCATGCCCCTCCACACTGTCATCATCGTCAATGATTATCTATAACTCCATGCCCCTCCACACTGTCGTCATCGTCAATGATTATCTATAACTCCATGCCCCTCCACACTGTCGTCATCGTCAATGATTATCTATAACTCCATGCCCCTCCACACTGTCGTCATCGTCAATGATTATCTATAACTCCATGTCCCTCCACACTGTCGTCATCGTCAATGATTATCTAAAACTCCATGTCCCTCCACACTGTCGTCATCGTCAATGATTATCTATAACTCCATGTCCCTCCACACTGTCGTCATCGTCAATGATTATCTATAACTCCATGCCCCTCCACACTGTCGTCATCGTCAATGATTATCTATAACTCCATGCCCCTCCACACTGTCGTCATTGTCAATGATTATCTATAACTCCATGCCCCTCCACACTGTCGTCATCGTCAATGATTATCTATAACTCCATGCCCCTCCACACTGTCATCATCGTCAATGATTATCTCTAACTCCATGCCCCTCCACACTGTCATCATCGTCAATGATTATCTATAACTCCATGCCCCTCCACACTGTCGTCATCGTCAATGATTATCTCTAACTTCATGCCCCTCCACACTGTCGTCATCGTCAATCATTATTTATAACTCCATGCCCCTCCACACTGTCGTCATCGTCAATGATTATCTCTAACTCCATGCCCCTCCACACTGTCGTCATCGTCAATGATTATCTGTAACTCCATGCCCCTCCACACTGTCGTCATCGTCAATGATTATCTATAACTCCATGCCCCTCCACACTGTCGTCATCGTCAATGATTATCTCTAACTCCATGCCCCTCCACACTGTCGTCATCGTCAATGATTATCTCTAACTCCATGCCCCTCCACACTGTCGTCATCATCAATGATTATCTATAACTCCATGCCCCTCCACACTGTCGTCATCGTCAATGATTATCTATAACTCCATGCCCCTCCACACTGTCATCATCGTCAATGATTATCTATAACTCCATGCCCCTCCACACTGTCGTCATCGTCAATGATTATCTATAACTCCATGCCCCTCCACACTGTCA